>VXBI01000146.1:695895-800118 GCA_013397375.1 Toxostoma redivivum | reverse complement strand
GGGGGGGCAGCGCCTTCACCGCGATGCGGCCGCTTTAAAAAAATTTGGACGCTGGCAGCGGACGGGTTAAATTTTCGTCCGCCGACATTTTTTTTTCCGTTTTCCCTCCTTTCGCCCCCCATTCCTCCCCCCACCCCCGTGCTTCCCTCCTTCCCCATTACGGAGTGTCGGCGGGGGCGGAGGGGGGCTGCTCTCAACATCCCACCGGCCGTCCCCGCCGGCCAGGGGTGAACCCCGCCCCGGTGACACCGTACCTGCACGTGGGGACTCGGGGGACAGCGGGGTCGGACACCCGCGGGCTCCGTCCCCGCCGCATCTCGGGAAGGGGCCGCTGCCAGCACCGCTCCGCTCGCAGCTTCTTCCTCCCCGTCCTCTTCCCCCGCCGTCTCTCCAGCGGCGCACAAAGAGCGGCAGCGAAGGCCCCGGGTTTGCCTCTAAAGGCAGCGGCTGGAAATTTAAGGTGTCCCGGAGCCATGTCTGCCCGCAGCGCTCCCCGCCGCATTCCCCGGATCGATGGTGGTTGCAGCGCCTCGCCTCGTGTGTCTCGGGCGGTCGGGCTGGCGGTGGGTGCGCTGGGGTTTGTTTGGGGTATGTACCTGCCTCCATTTCTCCCTCCCTCCCCCCCTTTTCGCTCCTGTGCTCTCCTCTCTCTGCTGTTTAGGAAGGCAAGGGTTAAACTTCAGCTTTTAATATTTATTATGCCCCTCTTTTAAAGTAAGAAACGTCTGGGTTAGGAGGTGGTGTCTGCTGCTGGGGAGGGATGGATGCTTGTCGCTCACATCGCAGTGCTGCATGGACTGCCAGAATCGCAGAATGTTCTGAGTTGTAAGGGACTCACAAGGGCCGTCAGTCCAGCTGCTGGCTCGGCACAGGACAGCCCCAAGAATCACACCTTGTGCCTGAGAGTTGTCCAAACTCTTCGTGAACACTGCCAGGCTCGGTGCTGTGACCACCAAAGTCACCAAAACTTGGTCTTGTGGGGAATGTTGCTCTCATGGGAGTCTGCGAATTGCACAATTGCATGCATCTTTAATCAGATCTTTATGACAAAAGTTATCGTATTCTTGCACTGGGGGTGTTTTCCATTAAATGAAATCGTCTTGTTTGTTTCACGAGTTGTTTTCAAACGGGGTAACTGTGTCCTTACGGTCCTCAAGGCTGCAAAAAGTTCCTGGTAGGCTGTGGCCTCTGCATCCATCCCCGTGTTAAGTGAGCAGGGGGTGCTAAGCTTATTGCACTTACTGGTTAGATGAAGGAAGATGTTCCCCTTGTGGGGCAAGCCGCTTTTTATAATTTTCTGGAATTAAGTAGAATGGAGTGTTAAAAAAGAATGAAGAAAAAAATATCCCCCCCCTTTAAAAGCTTTTGTCTCCTATTTCTGTTGACAGGTTGTTTTCCAGACACTTCTGTTTTTTTTTTTAATTGCAAGTGCTTAGTGTCTTGCATTGGAAGACAACAGCTAGGAACTGCATTCATTGCTCATCCAAGACACGTTCTTGTAACTAGAGTTTGGATTCCTGCCCGAGCCTAGGCTTTGGAAGATTTGTTTTAAATAAGTGCCACACCTCCCAAAGAAGGAGGGAAAACACAGTAAAGGGGAGTTGGGCTCCACATCAAAAGTTCTCAGGGAACTTAAAACTTCAGTTCCTATAAATTATAGTCCATAAATTGACTTAAAGGTTTATGGAACAGATGTACTTGTTAATAAGTGCTGTGTAGGGCAGATACAGCACAGTCTGTAGATTTACTTCTTCCCTTCATTTAGCAAAGTTGAACTTGGCAAATACCAGTCACTTGCATTCTTCTTTTCAGCTTAACCTCATTAGGGCATGCCCATCAGTGTCAGATTTTGTCAGTGATGCCACTGAACTCTCTTCTTGTTGCTGTTACACAGGATCCTTGCTTTCTAAGAAATTACTACTAGACAGGTTGCTTTTAGTAATTCCTGAAAACTTGTTTTCTGAGGAAGATGAATTCTATTTTATCACAGCCATTCCTGTTTAGAAGTCAGTGTCTCGGTTAGGCCTCTTATTAGTTTTGGAGTGTGGTGGATGTGAGTCAGAGTGGAAAAACGTTCTAAAATTAGACATGCATTGTTAAGAATTTTATTAAATGAATTGCATCAGTGTCTTTTTACATTACCATTTTAATGGGCAATTCTCTGATTCTCCATATCATTAGTTGACTAAAAAGGGGCTGAAGAGGCAAGAAACTTTTCAGCATTTTTTGTCTGTGAACATACTAAAAGGTAAAATGGCATGCTTGCAGGTGAACCACTCTGCTTAAAAGTGGCCTCTTTGTTCTTCTGCTACCTGTTCTAACAGAACACCAGGAATGTATTTTCTCCCAAGGATAACAGGTGTATGGAACTCCAGCTTCTTACCTTAGGACTGAAGGAAAGCCATTATTTGAAAAGCATCTTATTTTTAGATTAATATGTTAATGGCTAAAATTATGACCCCACACTGAACTGAGTACAAACAGATGTCTCTGCTGAGCATGCTGCAGGATCAGGGCCCAGGTTGCCTTTGGGAAGTTGGCCTCTATGCTCTTGGAACTATTATTTCTTTCATTACCTCTGTGTTAAATGAGGTCGGTAAGTGTGTTAGATTCTTTTTTTAAAGAAAACCTTATGCAGCATATCTGGAAAAGAAGTTAATTCTCTGATTCACCTGGCAGAGTTGTAGTTTTAAATGTCAGAAGGTAGGATGAGGAGTCATCTCTTTGTAGTCATAGGGAAATGAGTTGTGTGAGATGCACGCCTGTCTCGACAGGTGAACAACAGCAACAAGCGCTTTCTTTTTCTTTTAACTTGAACCATGTGGAAAACATGATGTCTTGCAAGTCATAGGAATTTCTAATGTTCCCTTTTTTTTATTGCTATTTTTTTAATAAGACTGATCAGCAGAGAAACTGATCCTGTTGCTCTGGGGTGGGAGAGGCCGGCAGTCTGTGGGAGAGAACCATGTCTGTTCGGGAGTCCTTTAACCCAGAAAGTTACGAACTGGACAAGAGCTTCCGTCTGACCCGATTCACTGAACTGAAGGGCACAGGCTGCAAAGTGCCGCAGGATGTCTTACAGAAACTGCTCGAATCTCTACAAGAAAACCATTTTCAGGAAGATGAACAGTTCTTGGGGGCAGTTATGCCCAGGTTGGGTAAGTAGTTGCTGCTCTGGACATTGGTGGTCCTTCTGCTCAGTTTGCTTAGTGACACGATCATATTTGTTTAACCAGTTTGAAAATGGTGTGTTGTATAATGCATGCACAGCATCCAGAAAGCTGAAGAATGAATCTCATGCTGTCATTTGTTGGCATCTGGGATCCAAGAATATTATCTTAATTATTTAACAGCCTGCAGTGCATTCAACTACAAGAGCAAAACACTCAGGAATAGCCATTGTGATGGGCACATGCTTAGGTGTTAGTCTGCTCCTCCTTTTCCCCCCAGTAGATGCTGTGCAAACTGAAGTTCTGTCAGTTAATTTCTCAGTTAATTTTAGACTTTTATGTTCATGCATTGCATTTGGAATTTGAGGCAATGGATGAATGAGTTTGGATGACTCCCAGGTGAATTTCCCCTCTCCCTCCTCTTCCCTCTGTTCCTGGGTCACAGAAAGTGAGCAAGAGAACTTCCTTGCTTCAGCTGGCTGGGAGCAAATTGTTTCACAATTGTCATTATTCCTTTGAGTCCTTTCATTGTTCCCCACTCTAACTCTTTTGCTCACCTGTAGAAGCTGCCTGGGAAAGGCTGCCTTTCCAAGATCTCTGTGTTCTTGCCAGATTCACTTTCTCTTTGATATTTGCACAATGATACAAGCAATAAGGGAAAACAACCTGCACAAGCCACCTACATGGGGAACAGGGCAAATGTAGGTATTTTGATACCAGCTACTGTACGTAATATTGATATAGATAAATTAATGTAGATAATGTGTTTAATGACACTTTAAATTCTGTTTGTCTATTTACTCAGCCTTGCATATTCAATCTCTTTGCAGTGCAGAATATTTTTTCCCTCAACTTAGAAATATCAATGGAGCATTTATTCTGAAGTTATTTAATTACTAATTTAGTGTTCAATAACTTTATTTAAAATTATATAAACATTGCTAATTGTCTATTAGCAGGCTAACAAGTTGTAACCCATTATTTTGGTAGAGATTGAATATAATGAGAGATTAGTAAGGCACCCATGTTCTTGCCTAAACAATGGGAATCTTTGTATGAAATATAGAAGCAGTAATTGTGTGTGAAGCTGGGGTGGCACTGTAATTTAATATTCCCTCGTGGAGGACACTTCTATCTTTTTTCATTGCGAAATTGCTATTTAGATGTATTTTTGTAAATTAAATAAGCTGTTCACAGCAGCATTTCAGTTTGGCAATTTTCTAAAATCAGCAATGGTTTGGTTCAGATTTTTTTTCTCTTACAAACTTACAGACTCTAAACAATAATGGAATTGGTAGTAGACTTTTCTTCTACAGCTGTATGAAAAGGTATAAAAGTAGATTTATGCCATCAGTGTGTAGGTGTGATACTATGTAACAGAAAATCTATTAGTAATAGAACGTGAATAGTTCAGGTCTCTTTTAAAATATGCTTTTGTGATGAGTATCCCTTTAGCAAATGTGTCTTTGGATAAGTTTGGTGTGAGATTTGCCTTTGATGTCTTGTGCTTAAAAGGTATAGACAGGTAACTTTGCCACCTGTGTATAGGCACCATACTTTTGAAATGCAGTCAGGAGGGAGGTTGCCAGTAGCAGGCTCAAGCTCTCAAGCTCTCCCCTTTTTAGTTCTGCAAGGGATGTTACCCGGAGCAAACTTAAATATGGCTGTGAGTAAGAAACTGCAAATCTGATGTTTATTGTCAGAGCTGTTACAGACCTGAAGTCAGTCACAGCTCTGAAGAGATTCGCTTGTTATTCAGATGTGTTTTGGTGGGACATTAGCACAGTCTCAGAAGGACCATCATCATAGCGTCTTGGCCTGGCTGTCAAGCAGTGCTTTTGCTGAAATCATGGAAAAATGCACAAGTGAAGTCAGTCTTGTAGCATTATGGCATGAATAGGTGAACTGAGGGCAAAACAGCTCCTGCATTTCGGCCACTTCTCTGTAACTGCTTATGTGCCCTTCCCTGGAGGCACTGGACATCAGGCATAGTGGCTTGGGAGCTTCTGTGGAGATTGAGCAGCCCTAAATTACTGCTTGGGAGCTTGTCAGTATGTGTTGTCTTACAAGGCAATATCTCCTGCCTCTCTGGCAGGAGAGGCAAGGTCCTCTTCACCTAAATACCGACTGTCTGGCAGACTTCCGTCCCCTCAGTAAGACTCAGATGACAGCAACTTGCTCCATCCCTGTACAGGACATTGCCAAGCACTGGTTTGTAGCTCTTGCTAGGGTAGTGTGTCTCACTAATACATGGTGAAAGGTTCCTATGTGACATCTGCTCCCTAAAAATGGGCTATTTTGAAGACTCTTGCCCTATGGGGCATGCAGAGTAATTCCAGGCAGCTTGCTGCCAGTCCAGGAAGGAGGTAAGCTTCCTGCCATTGCTGCAAGGCACAAGGCTGTCCATAGGGGAGTGTGGCTCAGCCAGCATCTTGTGATTTGTCACCTGCCCCTTTGGGGTGGGCTCTTCCATTGCAGCAAATGCTGGGAGGTTATGGTTTTCTCCGTGGAGTTTTGTATCTCTCAGGTGGTCTGCAACCTTCCAGCCTTGCAAGTTGAGGTTAATGTGGTTGCTAAAGCTCCAAGTGGGTGAATCATCTTTCACCAAGGACCTCAGTTGTGACTTTTTCTTGTTCCTTCTGAAGTGAGGGAATGTCCTTTATGAGATGCTGTGTCCCTTCACAGCTGTTACCGTGTTTTTGTTGAGATCAGAAGGACAGGAAAACCTATTTGCTTTTCACAATATCAATGTACTTAGTACCACTTAACTTTAAATGTACTTACATAAAAGCACAGATGTTCTTGATATGCTGTTATGCTGCAGCAAAAGAGTAAAGAACATTGTAGTTTAGTTCTTGCCTTCAGCCATTTGCACTTATGTTCAGTTCCAGCCAGGAGTTTTCTTTCTTTGCTTCTTTTTTCTTCTTACTTTTGTTGTGTGCTTTCTCTGATGAAGGAATTTGCCATGTCTGTTTAGACAATGTTAGATATTTCACAGACATGTTCTATAAATTCTTTTGTTAAAAGCGACAGATAACTCAGGGCACAGTTACCCACCTCACTGATGGATTTCTGTCTTTGCAGGAATTGGGATGGACACTTGCGTTATTCCATTAAGACATGGAGGTTTGTCATTAGTCCAGACGACAGATTATATTTATCCTATTGTGGATGACCCTTATATGATGGTAAGTTGGCTAAACTTTATTCTTGGGTCTATTGCTGATTTGGGCTTCTCACCACCCTGATGGCAGTTTTGACAGTTTCTTTTAGATGTGCTAATTGTGTGATTAATCGCATTCAGAGTCCTTTGTAGACATGAAGAGGGAAAGGCATAATTTCATCCTGGAATCTCCCAGGAATGCTGCAGTGCTGCTTTCTGTGTAGGTGAAAGTTGGGAGAACTGCCACCTTTAATTCAGATTTCCCTTCATCTCTTGTTCTGTGGGATTTGGTTTGAAGAGCTCAAAAGGGGGAAAAAGAGCAGCCTGTGAAGTAGCAAAGAGTAAACTCCATATATGAGTAGAACCACATTGTATCTGGCCTTTTTTGAGGTATTGAAATAACCAGGTAACCTGTTAGAACAGGAAATACCTAATGTCAGTAGTTGGCAATAGCACCTGGCAGTTTCAGAGGGCCTTGTGAACACCAGCTTTCTTGTGGTGCTACCTCCACCTGGATGTGGACACGTTGAAATGACTGGTTGGAAGGTGTGTGCACTTCAGCCTTGGTTCCTTCTGTGTCCCTGTCACATTTAATCTGTCTCAGCAGGGATCCCTGCATGTGTGCCACTGATCTATATTGACTTGAACAGATCCTGGGAAACAAATGAGCTTTAGAAAAAGACTTTAATAAAGCTATAAGGAAATGTTAAATGAAAGGTGCTAGAGTTCATGTTTTCTGCGGTTTGGATGTTACTCCATTGCTTTTACTGTTGTTGATGTGACTGAATGTTTTATGTGCTGCTGTCAGTTTGTTTGCTCTGTGAGACCTGCCTGGTAGGTTTTGGACACAGTTTGAGATTGGGACCATCTTTTTTTTTTTTAGCATGCTTGAGCACGTGTTGTGCCCATATGTAACCTAGCTCCTGTGATTTCTCTTCCAGGAGAGCTCTCTTTCTGCAAACTGAGTAGCCAAAAATCTCAGGCTGGCCTCTGAAGTATGGAGTTGTGCTCTCTTGAGAAATTTGATTCAAGGGGGTTGCTTTAATATCATATGGAAGCTTGTCAGGGACCAGAGGAAAAAATGTTTTGGAGATCTGTGTTAGAGTTCATCATCTGAGAAACTCTCTTCTCACCTTGTAACAAAAACTTGAGGGACAGTGTTAAAGGCTGTGGTGAAGAGGGGAGGGTTGCTTTGTTTGGAGATACAAAGGGTTTGAAATGCCACAGGAGGAGATAGATGGGCCTGTGCCCAGATGAGGTTTAGGTCAGTGTGGTAGGAGTGGAATATAAATTTGGCCTTAGTCCAGCTTCAGTGATTGCATCATGGTTAGAGTCTGTGCTGTGATCCACATGCACCAGCAGCTGTAACCTTGGTGCTGTCTAACTCTCAAGTCCTCCACTTTTCATTCTTGAGGACATTTATTTTAATCTGGTGGCTAGATCACTTCCTAATCTGTTTACATATGTATATTTCTTCCTAAGAGCTAACTGAGGATGGGGATTCTGTCTCAAGCCTTCTTGCTGATAAGACCAATGATGCAGGATTATTGTTCCTGGACCCTCTGCTCAGACCTCTGTCTTGAGGGCCAGAGTACCCCAAGGGACACTATAGATTACCTCTCACTTGTGTGGACCAACGTTGCTTAGAGGACAGTCAAATACAGTTTGCCATGGGGTTTCTGGATGGTTGTTACTAGCAGAGGAATCGTGAGACTTGGGAATTTTGAGTTGGTTCCAGGCTGTATAAAGGGGTGTGCTCTGGCCTTCTCTGCTCGAGACACACTGCTGCTACCCTGCTTCTCCAACTGCTTCTTTCCTTGGTTTAAGTCCAGGTGTCCCCTTACCCACGCCTATCCCTCACCTGCAGTGCACACTCTCCTTGCTCTTCCCCTCAGTCTCCTTACTCAGGCACTTCTAGTCTGGTTTTGAGTGGGTGTTCCCTAATCTAGAGTCTCTTCCTTTCTCTGTGCACAGGGTTTACCTGCAGCTCCTTATCTGATCTCTCTTCCTAATTGGAGGGGAGGAAGCAGAGAGGGAAAGCCAAAAGTGAACTCCAAGCTGGGTGCTGTGACAGAAGGGATTAGGAAACAGCTGAGGAAGGCAAAACTGCTTGTGGACTCAGCTGAACTTCCGATTTCTGCTTCAGAAAACGGCTTTCTCACTCTGGCACTGCCTATTTTAAAACTAACCTCTGCAGTTACATGCAAAATCTTCCTTCTTTCCCTCCTTCTCCTTCACTTTGGCTTTGTCCTTGAAAACACTCAGTCCATGTGTAAAATTACACCTAGAATGTACACCTATAAAATCAATACGAAGCATAGGATTTATTGCGCTTAAATGGTTTATTTGAAAAGTTACAAGCAATTGAAAAAAGGTTTTGTATTAAGTATCAATCCACTGGGACTGGCACTGGATACTGGCCTCTCTTGGAGCACTGTGGAGGCACCTGTTTGAGTACAGGAGCAAGGAACTGGCTGCTTTGAGAGAGTACATCTTTCCTCTTTCATCCAGGAACGTTTTTGTTGCTGTCGAACCTTTACTCAGGACTGGACCTGGGTGTCTGATTCTTCATCTTTTGCCCTTACGAATAGTTCTTAGTATTGCACACAGCTCTTTTGTGTTTCAGGGCACTGTGCAAGCAGGCAGGTGGCCTGCAGGACCTGGCCAGGCTGATCCCTATTTGTGAGCCCTGTTGGGTTTGCTGGTATGTCACAAAATTTGGGAATTGCACTTCCCTGAATTTGTTTCCACAGTGGTTTTGGCAGTTGGCAAAAGCATTATTAGACTGACCTCGGACTATCAGAGGTGCTGCCCTTACGGTTTTAAAAACTTATCTGTCATTCCTAACAGGGCACAAACCAGCAGTTAGCTTGGTAAATACTGAAGATTACAGAGAATTGCTTGATAGTGCCAGAAAAGGGAAATGGCAGGCATATAGAAATTTAGCAGCCAATATTCATCAAATACTGCAGTACAATAGTACAATGCTTTTCTTAATAGTTTAAGATTTAAATGATTAAAATATATTCCAGTCCCAAATATCATGGATTCCCCTGATGCCACTGTAAACTCTTGAATTTATGAAGAACTGTATTATATTTATTTGTGATTTGGAGATGTTTAATGTCATCAGCAAGTGAAGTAAATGCCTGAAAATATTACCCTTTTTGCAAATTGTATCAAATAAGCAGCTTGTTGCTTTTACCATGGTGGTGTTTGAACATAATAAAAAGCACAGACTTAAAATCATAAAGCCAGGTGTTGATTACAGTTCTGCAGCTGTAAACCTGAAACAACTTTCATAGAATGCATGGAATTTGTCCTATATTTTAAAATACCTTGCTGTCCCTTGGGCCACACCCTATATGAAGAAGTTCTGCATCTTCATCAGGAAACTTGATGTCTTATCTGTGCTGAGTTTATACATCAGAAACCCCAACTCAGATCCATTAATTTAATAAAATTAGAGTAACTAACTTCATGCAACGTGTGTGATGGCTTCTCAGTCCTGTCAGCTTCCTGACTTCTTAGAGGAATCTTCAGGAGACAGACAGTTTTGTCTCTTGTACAAGTTTTTGTTAGTGGTGATACTCACATGCACACACAACAGTCAGTAAAATTGTTGGTGCTATAGCAAAATTCAGTCTGATCTTGTCACCTGAAGAGTGACAGATAAAACACTTCTCTCTCACTATGTGAGTGGTGAGGGCACACAGCTTCCCTCAGTGGTGGCAAATCCAGTTCCTGGGAGCCTTGAGTTCCTTTATTCCCTGCGCATGCTGTCATCCCCAGAGCAGAGGAAGCAGCCCAGTGAGGGTGTGTGCTGGCAGCACAGCTGTATCCTCTGGGAAGAGTTCTGTCCTAGAAACTGAGGAGGGCAGACATGGCCTCCTGCATAGTGCAGGGAACAAACATCTTTCTCATCAAGGACCCGTCTCCTGCATATTCTGATGCAGAAGTTCAGTAATATGTGCTTTTTGGATTAACTTCCTAGCAGTTGTGAATTCCATGCCAGGACCATCTCCATCAGGATGTACAGTTTTGTGCTGGAATAAAATGAATAGGAATATACCATGTTAAGTAAAAAGAGCTTGTTATCAAAGATAGACTGTTGATCTTAACTTATTCTCTCAGATTGGGCATCCAGTCTGAACTCTGGGATTCCTATGAAGTCAATTGGGAGAGTGTGTTGACCAAGACAGCTGGGATGAATTCTCTCCATGCCTGTAAAGGAATGATACCTGCACTTCTAGGTGGGCACATAGCACGTAATGGATCATACCAAATCTCTGTTTCTTAATGCTGTGGAGTAAGAAGCTATGTCAGAGTGCAAACTCACGCTGGAAGCTTTGCTTGTGGAAGGTGTTTAAACATTCACCAACAATGTTGCAGATTTTTTTTCTTGTCTCTTTGTTTTTCAGGGACGAATAGCGTGTGCCAATGTCCTAAGTGACCTTTATGCCATGGGGGTCACAGAATGCGACAACATGTTGATGCTCCTTGGAATCAGCAATAAAATGACAGATAGGGTAAGACTTTTGGCACTTTATCTTGTAGGAAGACTCAAACAGCTAAATATGTTCAGAATGTATTTACCTTTAGTGTATTTTCTCCTCAAAGTTTGAAGCTCTTTAAAGAAGAGATGGTCTTATTGAATGGCTTTGTTCATAATATAGATCTTGCCTCATAAACATTCTGAGGTCATGTGCTAAAAGTTCAGTTTTCTGTGGCATTGTAATCTGCTGCCTTCATCCCCTCCAAAATGGGGTGCCTCCTTCTATCAAAGGCCAGCATTTGATTGCCAATTCATCTGTCAATTTGGATAGATGATTTTGGGTTGGTTTTATTTTGTTTTTCTTCATGGAAGTGATCAGCATGTATGTTTGTTTTACTGTAGTAAAAAAAGGGGAAGGATGTAAGTTGAAACTTTGATGGTTAACGGAGCCCAAATTTAACTTGATTCATTTAGCACTGCACTTCTGTAGCTGTACCTGAATACAGCAGCAGGACAGTTGTTCTGAGTTTCCAGAACTCTGATTACTCTTATATGACCTTTTCTAGAACACTTCTTTAGTGTAAGAGTGTCTTTGCACCTCTTCTACACAGAGCCATAAAACTGTAACTCTGTGGGATAACATGAAGTTTTCAGGAGGCCAGACTTCCTAAGGGTTGCTTTTCTGTCATGAACTATTTGCCACGAACGCATTTGGTTGGAGTGGTTAAAGCCTTGGACCAGTCTTGCAATGACTAGCACTGCTGTGTATGGAGCTCTGACTTCTGTTTTGATCTCTAGGAAAGAGACAAAGTGATGCCTCTAATTATCCAGGGTTTCAAAGATGCAGCAGAAGAGGCAGGAACATCTGTTACTGGTGGCCAAACAGTGTTAAATCCCTGGATTGTTTTAGGAGGAGTGGCCACGACAGTCTGTCAGCCTAATGAATTTATAATGTAAGTAAAATCACTAAACAATCAAAGCCACTGGTCTGAGGGATACAGTAATATTCCTTTAAGCACTGTGTTGTGATCTTGTGGTGTGTCTCCTGATGAATAAAGCAGTACCTTCTCTTACTTGTGTTTGTCCTTAGCACTCAGCAGATGCCACATCTCTTTGTACATATTTACTTTTCTTAAACAGGATGTCCTTTTACTTCTCCCCACCCCCCAGTCCTTTTTGATCCTGTTTTCCTTGTGACAGGAAAATTAAGCTTCTAATCTTTAAAGGCAGTGGAGACTGTTTTGAACATAAATTTCTGCCACATTTATACTTACTTTCTAAACCATGTCCCAATTGTCCTGTTAATGGCTATAGAGAACTGCAGAGCTGCTGTCTTTAGAGCATTCTGTCTATTTAACAGTAGCTGATTTTGAATGTCCCACTGTGGCATGTTACTCTGTACAAACGTATAGAACTTGTGCATGATCCTATTGCTGATGTCATATGCCCTGGGTAAAAAAGGTAAATTTTTTCCCTTATCCTATCTTGTCTCAAAAAATTTGAAGGAGATGCAATTTAATGTGTGTCTGACTGCAACCATTGTTTTTTTCCAAGAAAGAAGGATTAGCACTTTTTAAACAAGTTTGCAGCATTTTCCTCAATAATATTGCATGGCAATGAATCCCAAAGGGTAATTCTGCAATTAGTCAGTTTTTTAACAGTGCAATAAGATGCATGGGTCTGTGGAAAATGTAATTATCAGCACTTATTCCTAATAACATGTTTGAATCTTTCTGTGTAGTTAATATATGAATTCTTTGTTTCCAGGCCAGACAATGCAGTGCCAGGAGATGTGCTTGTATTAACTAAACCCTTGGGAACACAAGTGGCTGTAGCTGTCCACCAGTGGCTAGATATTGTGAGTACACTGCAAAAAAGAAATAGGAAGAGGGGTGTGAGTTAAAGATGACCTTCCTCATTCCCTCAGCATGACAAAGTTCAGCTGAGATGGGAGTCATCTGTCACCTCTCTCCTCCTTCCTCCTTGATATGCTCCAGCCTTCCCTACTTGGGTGCAAAATTCCTTTGGAATCAAGGCAATTTACAATTTTGTGCTTAGTGAGCCCATCTTAATTGCACCTAATTCTTAGTTATTTCTCAGGCACTGCTGTAATAACCAAAATTGTTTACTAACAGAACAACAGACTATCACACTGGGCAACATTACGCCCTACTCCACCTGCCAAAGTAATTGGCAACACTTATTGATGGCAGTTAGGCCAAGAATGCTCTCTCTGTTCTTGGGCTTTCTGCTTGTGTACATGGAAGTTTATCTGCGTTTCACATGTTTTGCCCTGTGCATTCAGTAAGAATATTTCTAACAGCATTATGGATGTAGACATACTTCCATCTGTTACTTCAGGCAAAAATGTAACTACTGAACTGAAAAGTAACTGCAAAATTGGCATCTGCTTATGTTGTCTGGCTCCTAGTACGTGTCTTCTGAATTATAACTGCTCAGTTTACACTCTGAAAAGATGCATCTTTTCTACTTTTGGAATTCCTGAGCCAACAGACTGACAGAGGAGTGAGCTGGAATCTACTTTGGTTTGGCTATTGGCCACTGCTTTGTAAGATGAATTCTAATTAACACAGCTAGTGTTAGCAAACTGGGACAGAACCAGCTTAAACCTCATTGGAGTCTGAATTGTGAGCAGCAAGGGAAAAATATTTTTCTCCTTCTTCATAGAGTCTGGGCTAGCAATTTTGACCTCTTCAGAATCCTGTGTTTTCCACAGATACAAGGATCAGGGCCTCAGATTATCTTGATATGAAAATGAAGTGAAACAACAAGACCCCAATTCCATAGTATGTTTTTGGGCCATAATCTTACTTTTTAACATACCTTCTTGTTGTACTGACGAGCAGGCTTGCACATTAAGGCTGAATTTCTGAATTTCCACATATTTCAAATACTACTAATTTCCTCAACTGTCAAAACAGAAAAACCTTATGGTCTGAAAAATGAGGACAGCCAGGAAATCAATACTGCTATTGTGTGTAAACAGAATATATCTTTGATTGTGGTAGGAAAATTTCTGAGTAGCTGTGCTACCTTTTCTTTAGCTTTGTTTTGTGAAAGTGCAGGGAAAGTGAGACTAGAATTAATTACCCATCCCAAGTCCACCTGTAAATCAAATTTTAGTGGGGAATTGGACTTCATATTAAAAGTGTGTGGGAGAAGGTATAGCATAGCAAGGTTATGCATAAGCAGGAAAGGAAAATGGAGTGTAGAGGAGATATGCATGCCTAAAGATATGAAACAGTGTGCTGTGATGTGCCTCTTCAGAGAGGGTTTTCTAGCTCTTTGCTGTTGTCTACAGACCCTTCCTATTTGAAAATCCAGTCTTGCTTTTAAAACTTGTTTGGGAGTTTTTGCAAACTTTTCTGCCTTAATTCCCTGTTGACTAAGCCCAGTATCTTGATTGCTGTAGTGGAGAGGACTTTTCCTCCAGTTCATATCTTACCTGTGTTTGTGGCTCTTCTACCCTCAGCCTTGAGTTCTGCTTCCAGATAATTTGTGATTTCCATTGCCATCATCTAACCTGTTTCCATCCTGTGATCAGCCTCAGAATGTTTTTGACACCTAAGGCAGAATGACTGCTCAGGTTTTTTTCAGTCATTCCCAGAGTAAGAATAATCACTATTCTGTCATCTCTGTAACAGCCATATCTTATTTTTTCACTTGGTCTCTCATTTGTGTAAACAAAAGTGCTTTTCTTTAATTGGTAGATCCAGTTCAACCTAATATCAGAAACTCTGGTCCCACTGCCATCCTTCCTTGCTCTTTAACAATTTATTTATTTTGGCTGAACAGTCTTTTCCCCCTTTTGCATTTCTAGATTCTCTCTTACACCCCTTGGAGTCAGCACTCATTTGTTAAGACAAGATCCTTCTCTAGTGTAGCATCAGCTACCATTTCTTAGTAGTTCTGCACATTTTGTTAAGTAAGATGTTTGTTCTATACATTTACTCTGTGGAGTGGCAGTGTAGGTACTGTGGCTTCAAAAATCCTGTGTTTTCTGACTTTCATTTCTCTGTAATTTTATTTTCATTGCCAAAAAAAAAGTTAAATCAGTTTGTAGTGTGGCTTGTTAAAAATAAAATAATTGCTTTGTTTCATTCTGGACCTGGAATCAATTCAGCTTCGAATGAAACAATTACCCTTTATAAAGGTACTGTTTCCTAAATTGTTGTGAAACCCTTCTGGAACGAAGAGCATTTATGGGAATATGGTAAAGAGATGAGACCAGACCAGACACTGGAGAATGGGTGGAAGATTCTGGTATTAAATTTTAAATGAGGCTTATGAAACTGCCTTCATCCTAAACTAAAGTGATTATATCCTGCCTTAGCATACATTCCTCTGGCCAGGACTGGTGGATATCAGTGATCTTTTCTGATCAAAGTGTCCAGGTGTGAAAGTAAGAACAATCTCTCAAAAACCCAAGAAGACAGAAATTACAAATCTCAACATCCAGCAACAAAGTTATTTTAATTTTGCTGTGGGAGTTCAATCCAGAGAGTTGCCTTGAAGGAGTTCTTTCCCTCAGGTAGTTTATTCCACTCCACTCAGCTGCTGAAAGAAAAAATTGTGCCTTATAGATCTTTAAATGAACTTTGCTGGGGTACAGCAGACTAAGGCACATACCTCTAACTGGAACATTTTGCCCCTCTTTAACTGTTAAAAAAAAAGTACATTTTGGATTAAGGGTTTGGGTTTTTTAAGTGGTCAGGGTGTACTTTAAAATGTATTGCTGAAAATCTAAGAGAAACATCTTTGTTTCATTCATTAGCCTGAAAAGTGGAATAAAATCAAACTCGTGGTAACACAGGAAGATGTAGAACTAGCATACCAGGAGGCAATGATGAATATGGCACGGCTTAACAGGACAGGTAAGAAGAGATGTGTGTGCTGGAGGAGAGGGATTGTGAGTCTTTTCAATTCCATATCAGTTTCATTTCACTGCCTTGGGGAATTGGGACACAGACACTTTGTCCCTTTCACCTTTCATTCTGCTCCATCTCTCTGCTGTTCAGTGTTAGTGAAACCAGCAAATTAAAATCAAATACCCTCTTATAATTATACAGCAAAAACACAAAGCTGCTGGATATAATTATGACTCATGTGAGTGCTGCAAGTAACATCCTAGTGAGTTAAAGGATGTTTTAATGGGAAAAATACTGGATTTGTTCCTTACTTTCTTGCATAGAGAAGGCCTGACTGTGATAAAGGTAAAAGAAATTGAAGTAGAATAAAATAAAGGAAAAGCTCTAAACTTACGTAAGCTTCCATTTAAATTTTGATTAAAAAAAATTTTACTTTCTTCTAATTTTCAGTCTTGTACTCTGCTTTCCACAATGTGGAGTATGTATGTAGAATATGCTTTTTTCCTTCTGTTTGGTTTTTTTCCTGTTCCTGTAGTGAATTTTTTGTTTTGATTTTTTTCTTTTACATTTGGTAGAGGAAAGACTCTGCTTTTACCCTAGAAGTTTTAATCCAGGATTTCTCTTCTTTGTTCAAAGTATCTTTTGACAGAGTGGAGAATTGAATTAGATGTTTCTTTACTTATTTCTGAGTTGAAGGAACCGGAATAGTTAAATATCTCTTTTCCAATGTATTCAGTTTTCATTTCTTATATCATCCCTCTGGTTTTTCATTCTTTGTCAAAGCCTTCCGGGTAAGATAAATGACCAGCATTGTCTTATGGCAAAGAACTCACTTCTGCTCGTGTGTTGAGAAGAGCCCAAAGAAAGTCAAAACGTTCTTGATTTTGTTTTTCTTTGCTCTTGTCAGACACCTTTAACAGCATTTAAATACTCTTAACTGGTGCTATTGTCCTGCATGCATGGGTGCCTTTTTCCCACCCTGGGGCTGCAAATGTTTAGGAATTTCATTAATGTATAGGTGGGGAGGCTGGGGCCCTTCCCCCACAGCCACGGGCTTTGTTTTTCAGCTCTTAAACCTTGAGTGTCCACATCTCAAATTCTGATGTCACCATTGCAGGTGGCAAGGGAAAGAGGTGTGAGAAGACTGAGATGTGTCTGGTCCCTGCCCTTAGTGGAGCAAAGCTGATCTCAGAACCTCCCTGACCCTCAGCTTTGGGAAGTTTGGATCTGAAGCAAACCCCTGTTTCTTAGACTGCCAATATAAATGAGTAGCACATGGCTAATAGACCATGCTCATAAATGCAACTTCCACGACAGATTTTCAGCATGATTTAATATCTTAAATACAGATTGAATTTTTTTTTAAGTGTTACGTGCACTATTGGTGAATCGCAGTTCTCTTTATTTTATTAATTTAAACCCAACCTGATTTGCGTTAAATATATGCAACGTGCACAATATTTTAGTGATAATTTGGTATTTTCTAATCTGATGTTCTTCCCCCCTCTCTCTCTTGTAGCTGCTGGACTCATGCACACTTTCAATGCACATGCAGCTACAGACATCACAGGATTTGGGATCCTGGGGCACGCACAAAACCTTGCCAAGCAGCAGCGGAATGAGGTGTCCTTTGTTATTCACAACCTCCCTGTCCTGGCTAAGATGGCTGCTGTCAGCAAGGCCTGTGGCAACATGTTCGGCCTCATGCACGGGACTTGTCCAGAGACTTCAGGTAGGTGACAGCTGTGCCATCCTCTTCCTTCCCTACACCTGCACCTCAAAATTCCATTTCAAAAGCACAGATCGAGTGCCATGTGTTCAGTTGGTTTGGCACCTGGCCAGGCTAATGAGCAGCAGCCACACAGCTGTTCACAACTAAGTCCTTCAGCCTGACTTCCAAACCACCACCCTGTCCTGAATGTCTTCTGCTCCCTTATGGAACGCTATTACAGAAACCCTGCAACCCTTCAGTTTGCAGTTAGTTAGTTAGTGATGATTCTGAATTCTTTTGAAACCTGTTTTTCTCTTGTTAGCTTCAGAACAGTGAATATCTAGAAATTCCACCACATCTGGCACAGTTTTCTCAAAAGCAGACCACTGGCAGTTGTTTTGCCTTACAAAAGATGATGTTTGGTTTGTTAGTATAAAATTTAGTGTTGGGTGGGCCAGTGTTGGCAACTGAGACCTTCTCTGTCTACAGCATACAAACATCCAAGAATACAGCTTACAGCTTTTCTCCCTTACCTTTATGAAATGTAGGGATTGTGACTAGCAGCAAAATAATAAATGTTGCTCTCTGACCCATTTATCACTTGAGATCAATAAAGCTGCCACATGCAGTGACAGTGTGTACAACAGACTGTACTGAAAACCTGGCTATGGACAAAAACATTTACAGCGTCGTCAGGTGATGAGAACTTCTAATGTTTTTTAAGATTTTTAGGAGTAGGCCTTCTCTGATGTGCATGATCACTGTCATCTACTGGATGTCTTTCTACTTCACTTTCCCCTTGAATCTTGTATCCTCTTTCATTTTGTTTTTTTCTAATTTAGTCTGACTCTTCTTTCTCTTTGGGAAATGGAGAGATGTAGCAACGAATCTGTCTTTTATCTCATTTTCCTGCCATCTTCTGGCTCTCCAGAAGTATTATCTACATTCTCTGCAAAAGAGGGGCCCCCTTGAAGCAAAATAGTCTGAAGATCTGGAAAAAAGCTTTACAGTGAGAGCCATAAACTTTTCCCCTAGTGAATACATAACTTACCCTGATCTGCTGAGTTGTTCCTTGGCCATCTGTGCTTGAGCAACCACTCTGTCCTACAGAGACTGTGTGGCTCAGATGATGTGTAACAGGATATGGGATATGAACCCTTTCCAAATCCAGTCAGTCAGAAGGGAGCAGAAATATCTGGTGTCAGCTTGGCAAGCTGTGTCAATAAGGTTGGTAGCACCAGTCAGATTCTTACTACCCAGGAGCCCACATAGCTGGAGTGCCAGTAGCATTTATTATTTGGAAAAAACCCAAAAAATAGCATGGCATAGAGCTGGAACTACTGTAAGGTGCTCTTCCAGGTGAGTGTCTGTGGTAGAGGTTTGGATAGCATCTGGAGTGGGAATGGTTTAGCTGTAAACCAAGTGCTCTTGCCTTCAGAGCTGCCTATCCTGCACCTTGGGGATACCCAATTCTCTTTTCACTGAAGGAATGTAAAACAGTGCAGCTGGATGCACTGCTGGGAAGTGGGAAATGCCTGATTTCAGAATCTCTTCTGGGAGGAAGAGCAAGAGATCTCTTTGAAATGCAGAGCGTTGGGCAGAGATGGATGATGGTGGATAAAACAGCTAGACAGATCTGGTTGGTGAACTGTGGGTGCCTCAAAACACTGTGTGATTTGATCACAGCACTGTGTTTCTTGCATTAGAGGTGGCCACAGGGATTTGTCACAGGGCGGTGTCTGCCACATACCCAAAAGATCTGTAGCCACATGGACACACTGGCCAGGCTCTGGGAGCTGAATAACCATCCACAGGCTTCGGGCTTGCACTGCAGGGCCTGGTGTGTGTCAGCAGTGAGAGCTGGGCAGGCTGTGCTGGCATGGCTCATTGGCATTCAGACCAGGCTATCTGCACACCTTCTGTCCTGGGCTTGATTTATGTTAAGGCCAAGGTCTGCCTTGCTGTGCCTGATACCCAGCTGTGAGGAACCCTGCTGGGGCTGCTCAAGGCTCTGCTTGCTCTAACACAAACACGTCTTCTCTTTTGGCTTAAACTTCTAGACACACTCTGTCTGTAGCTTCTTCATCTGGGAACAGATGTTTTTCAGCAGAGTGGGCAGGCAATAAGAAATTTACTGGAAAACTATTTGAATGGATTTTAAGGTTATTGTGTTGGGGTTTTTTTCCCTATGTGCATTTGCTGGGCACCTGTTCACAAAAGCCAGTGTTGAAAAGATGTATTATGTCATCTGTTCCATCCTTCAAACACTCTTGCTAATGGTGTAGTCTCCTAAAATTGCACTTTTATATGATTCTGATTCTCCACTCTCTTTTAGGGAACTCCTTGGTAAGGGTTAAAGTTGCTGTAAGGCATTTGGTTTCAAAAGAATGAGTTGTTAGAGTGGTTACTTGCAAAGATAAGTCACAGAGTTAATCTGTTTGGGACATTCATACATGTGTGTATCTTTCAATCCTAATAACTTTTGGATGGTGTCAGACGACTCTTACAGTGTAGTAGAGGTTTTCAGCAACTTGGTATTTATGGAGATTTGGTGGAAATAGGCAGATGGATGGAAAAGAAAGGCTGTGTCAGTGCCTGACAAAGAGGCAAGGCTAATGATGTCATCCTCTTGTAAGTTATCGCAGGAGAAAGCCATTAGCAGGAGCAAGGACTTGGTTTTGATTCATGTACTTTTGTATCTCTGTTCTTAATTACAGAGCTTTGTCTGGCCTGCTTTTGAAGTGTTCTGTGCCTACTTCCCTGCTTGATACACTGCTTGTTAAAACCAGCAATATTCAAAGTCCCTTAAAAAAAAAATCCTTTTGTCCTTACAAAGATAAGCCAGGACAGCCACCAAATATCTGCATCCTTTCAATCTCCAAAAAGCAGAGCATCTGGGAATGCCAAGAACACAGACTAGCCTAAAAAACATAGCGGACAGCCTTAAGGATTTAGCCAGAGGGTTAAAGAGACTGGTCAGGGTAGCAGAGAAGTAACTGTAATCCTTGCATACAAGAAGCCTGCTGCTGGTTGGGAGTATAGCCTTTTTAAGCATTATTGATCAGACTGGGATGTAGCCAGCAGGTGGGAAGTGATTTTTTTTTTTCCCCACCAGAAACTGGGATTTTGTACATGTTTTTGGTCTTGCCAGAGAATAAGAGGGTATGTATACAAATTCTACAAAATTGCAAGAAGACTGTGAGTGTGAAAAAATTTGAGTGAAGATGACTTTTCTGCTCTTTCATGTTTCCTTTTTTACCATACTTGCACACCTCCCTTCTGGCTAGTTAGCACCTTCTCTGCACTGCCACTTGCAAACCTCTCCCCTGGCTCGCTTGCACCATGATGTAAGTTTCTCTTCAATTTGATTTAGAGCCTTCCATGGGAATGTCACATAATTCCTTTGCAATTGATTTGTCTGTTACATCTGAAGTAGTTCTAGGCACTGTCATTCAGGCTTATGGGTTTTTTGTTGTTGTGTTTCATGGAAATACTGGGATGTTATTTTGAAATGTCAGAGAGGTAGGCATTTTTTGTCTGGCACACTTTTCTTCATACAGAATCTAAACACTTTTACACTTCCACTTACGCTTTTAATTAACACCTCATGTTCAGTAGCTGCTTCTTTATGGCCCCAAATGAAAAGTGTCTTTTGTCACCACCGAGGGGACTGTGTGCTCACTCGAGGGGACTGTGTTCTTGGAAAAGCAAACATCAAGGTGCCCATAGTGCTGAGGAGTTGTTTGTGGGTGGAGGAGCAAGCACCCGAGCCCAGGGTGATCTGCTCAGAAGGTGGCCCTTTGCCCCTAGGCTGGCTCAGAGCTGGTGGCAGAACTTGTGAGGGTGAGAATGCTTTGAGTCAAGGAGTAAGGCTCAGCATGTGCCCAGATTCCAGGGTGTGTGAATCTGGTCTCTTCCTGCGTTCTCCAAACATTTTCAATTAGCATGCCAACCTATCTTTTTTAGTGCTTTGGGATTCTAAGAATGGAAGTGCTTTTAGGTTTAATAGTGGAATGGTGAGCTTGCTAACTCATTACTGCTGCTTCTGAAAGCCTTCATTAGTAAATGAAGTAATTTAAATTGTCTGACAAAAAAAATATTACAGGAAAGGCTAGAAAATTGTCAGACAAAGGGGTCACAAGGTCTGTCACAGGGAACACTGGATCAAGCCTGTGTTTCATGTTCTGCCTCTTGTATTCTCAGCAGGGCAGTGGTCCCTGCTTTGATGAATGATTTCATTGCAGGCAACAGGATTACTCACAGAACCAGCTGCCACCAATATGTGGTTACAGGTATCTGCATATGACCTTTATCCAAAATGTTTCTGTGTAGAGGCACTCTGCAGCCCTCTGAGGAAGGTTACAGTGCTGGTGTTGTTTCAGTATGTCATTTGTTGGCATCAGTACCACGTCCTTTTGCCAACATCTTTTGTGTGTGTTTGGCTTCATTTATATGAAACTAAACACTGCATTCAGGCACAGACATCTTGCTGTAGAGCAAGAGCTTGGACTTCCACTGTGTCTTTTCTTGGAGTTTTTGGAGTTCAGCAGACTCCACTGAAGTCACCAAGTGCTTGTCCAAGTAGGAGTCTGGCAGACCAAGGCTGAAATACTTTGCAGTCAGATGTTCTGATGCTCTGCTCTCTTTCTTTGCAGGAGGCCTCCTCATCTGCTTACCACGAGAGCAGGCAGCGCGTTTCTGCGCCGAGATCAAGTCCCCAAAATATGGCGAAGGCCACCAGGCGTGGATTATTGGCATTGTGGAGAAGGGCAACCGCACGGCCAGGATTATAGACAAACCCCGGATCATTGAAGTGGCACCACAGGTGGCCACTCAGAATGTGAACCCCACGCCCGGTGCCACCTCTTAATAGAAATGAAATAGCTGTTTGTTTTTTGAATAGATCTATTCCCTTATCATCCTACAATTTAAAGAACTGTAAAAAGAAAAGAAAACTTGTTGTGTCTGCACATCTGGTGGCCTTAGGTCAGTTTATGAGTGGATACAAATAATAAAATCCATTGCCTTTTTTTCCTGTTACATTAACTGAAGATGCACCTAATCTTGAGGCAGCTTCTGAGTTGAGAATTATATTGTTATCCAATACTGTTGATTCATTTTGAATCTTTAGACACTTATCTCTTGCCGCATAGGCTCTTTTTAAAGGTGCTTTCACGTAGCACAGACATTACCAGTAGTAGTGTCAAATAGCAGTTTGTGTCCTTTCATTATGTGTATATTTATCATGAATCTAATTTTGATGCCTTGAGTGATATTCCAGAAAGGCAATAAATTGACAAGTGACACAGTGGGTTACCCAGTAGTAAGAGGTTGCATGATTGCATTCAATCTTTGATTTTTTAAAAATTTTATTTTATTTTATATTATAATTTTTTTTTGTAAGGTTTAGTCTTACCAAGAGCATCTGCGACCCTGGACATTGCTTGGTAGTGCACTCAGTTTAAACAGCAAGTGCTGACTTTTTGCATGGAAAGCGCTTCAGAGTCGAAGGAGTTATTTTGAATTTCATTATTTGTAGACCAGACAATATTTACTGTATTATCAATGATTGTTTTCTTTATTGATAGTAAGGACAAATAAATCTCTTTCTTTTTTTTTTTTTTTTTTGCAACATGATTGGATGTGCTATAGTGCAACAAAGGTTTTGCAGACCAAAAGGAGGTTACTGTATAATATTCATTTACAATTCACTATATAAATAACTACACAAATAATTTTTAAATATAATCAAACTAAAATAAACCTCTGTTCTGTGGATGGTAGTGTTTAATACATTTTATATTTTGTATAGTGATTACAAGCCTTTTTGTTTCTTTAAAAATCAGCAGCTGTTTAGTATAATTCTTAGTATTATTTTGTTCTTTGCTCAAATACAATTTTCTGCACGCTTTTGTGATCTGTGTTTAAAACCAACATTGCCAACAATGCAGCTTGAACTTAAGCTTGTTATTCAAAATAAATATTTAATTTTTTTTATTGCTCTTGTATAAGTGCATGAACTTCTTTGATTCCTAGCTGAATTATTCACTGGAAACAGGATAAATCCTAATTTTAAAAAAAAATTTATTGCATGTGTGATGATACTGTGATCACTCCTTGAATCAGTTTTCCAAGCTGTGATGTCCAGTGGTAACCTCGAGTAAAGCTGAGGTCAAGTAGGTTATCTCCAAATATATTACCCACTTGATTTTGTTTATTTTACTTACCAGCACCAAGTCTTGAACATTTTGAATTGTTTCCCCTGCAAGTGCTCCTGTGCCTGCTGTCAGCAAGAAGAGGTCTCATGGAAGGGATGCTGGAGCCCCTCTTTTCCCAGCCAGCACGGGGAGCTGCCCCGTGCAGCAGCCTCACTGCTGACCCTGCTCTGCCCAGACACTCCCTGCTGTCCTGAACTGCACTGAACCTGCTCCTGAAGCTTCTCCCAGGTTCTGGAATTTGCTTCTTGTATTCAGACCAGCAAGAAGAAAATGGTGGATAATTATTACTGCAGTAAGAATTACAAAGGCTTCTATCTATATAAAAGGGGTCAGATCAAGTCTTGTGCATCATGCAAGGTTTAAATTTCCAGTCTTCCTCGTAATGGCAACTCTGGCAAAACTTGGCTCTTCTTTTTTCCACTCAGTATTTTCAACAGACCTTTTGCAAAGCTAGAATGTTTTGGTTTTTTTAACTCCCCCCTTTGTGAGTAGCTTAAACCACACAGTCCCTCATGCTCCTTTTCCTGGAAAAGAAGTCTGAGAGTTGTGGGTTCACCACAAAACCTCAGAGCAGTAACCAAGTTTTTGACTTTGCTTTGAGGAAAAAAAAAAAATAAAAGCTTAGGTATTTCATGGCAGTTCTGAAAATAAAATATCAAAAAACAGTTGTGCAAAATGATTTAATTTTTTTTTCCCCCTGCTGTTTTGTGATGTTTGTTCTCTTCATTTCCTCTATGGTCGTGGGCAAGACTGTATCTGTATAGGTTATTTTAGTTTTAAGAAACCCTAAGTAGATCAAATGGGTGCAGAACAGTTGAGTTCTGCATTGGAGTGCTTGTTACAAAGGTTTGTTGTAGTTGAAACTGGCACGGGATGTGTGTGAATTCTCCTCCTGCAGAAGAAGGTGCTTGTCGGTGATGCTGTTGGGTTTTTTCACTTGTTCTGATAATGGGTTCATCAGCCAGGTGTGAAACCAACGCTTGTCCTTCCCTAGACGTGCCCCGAATGGCAGAAGGTTCATTTCCAAGGGAAGGACGCTGCTTATTCTGGACTTTCGGAGGAAGATTTTCTGTCGCGGCCACTGGAGGCAGCTACAAGGAAAGCCCCTCGGGTGAGCCGATTTAAAAGCCTCTTCCAGTGCTTCCTGATGGCTGGAATTTACATCCCAAAGTGCTTCCTGGTGCGCCGCTGAATGGGTGATAACTTGGCTCTTCTGTGTCCATCACCTTTGTTTACGAAATTTTATGATTTTTTTTGCTAAATCAGAGATTGTAGATCCCAGTGAGCTGTAGGAGGATGTATTGTAAGGGGCTGGCAAGTCCTAAATCTTTCACCATTATGCAAGACAGAGATTCCCCTTAAATGAAGGGTTTTTTGAGATGCTGGTGTCAAAAAGCTGTGAGAAAACAACAGTGAACAATTGTTTTTAGTAGCCATATCCAGTCATTTATACAAACGTAATGTACTTTGTTGGCATACACAGGAAACTATGCACCAGCTCCCATTCCTGCTTGTAAAACCACAAGTTGTGAAAAGAGTGGGGAAAAGTAATCTTTATTTGAAAAGAAAGCATTTAATAATCGAAATATTCACTAGGCTAATCAACACATTTGATAAGTAGCATATATTTCTGGAAAGTTTGTAACAGTTGTTGCTCTTTAGCCTGTTGTTTTCCTTAGTGTTTTCTTTCCCCCCTGCATCAGGGAAAAACAACGCTCTTAAAATCTGTGGCAGTTAATAAAGCCAGAATAGTTTGGTCTTTTTTGTTAGGTATTACTTTTATTTCATGCTCTGCTCCAAATTCAGGATTGAACCTTTTCTAATAAGGAGATAATGAAAATTAATATGACTGCTGCAGTGAGAGGGTGGCAAACCTGAGTGATCATGGAGAGTGGGTAGGCACAGTGACTGATACTTAGAGCTTCACTGACTTTTTAACTGGAAGTCAGGTGAACAGTTGGGAAGAGTCACCTGAGTTCACATCTGCTTTCTGACCACGAGGTGTGATTGTAACCCCTGTGACTGGTGCTTGAGAAGGAGAAAGGTAATAAAACACCCTCTTGTTCAGCTCTTTGGTAGGTGTCTTTCCCATCTGGGTGGTCATGAGGGAGAATGGGATCCCTTTTGGGAGCTGTGGACATCGATAGGAGCAACATGAGAGAGACTTTTCCTTTCTGGCTCACTGGCTGCTGAGGTTGGCTGGCACCACAAGAGCCAACCACAATAGGGGTTTTTTACACTCTCTGCTCAGAGCACTGGTGGATCCAGCTGTCTCTGGTATTTCCAAAGGGATTTGTGTCGATAAGGAATGGGTGGACACCCCCAGCTGAGGAGTTTCAGACAGCTGGAGAGAAGCCTGGCAGTAGCTCCTCCTTAGGATAAAGGGTGCCCAAAGCATGGAATTCAGTAGAGGCCAGAAACTTAAGCAAAGCCCAAGGCAGAGAAGTCATCAAGACCCTTGACCCTTTCCATGTCTTTTGTCACTATGCCCCTTATTTTGTTCTCTGATGAATCCATATCTCCCTTTCCCTCCTTCTCCCTTCTATGTATCCATAGAAGCTCTTCATGACTCCTCTGGTGATGAGAAATGAACCTGTGTGTTGGTGGTGGATTTTGTTGTTATTGTCTCAGCAACATCTGTTTTCCCTGGCATCTCAGTTAAAAAAGCTAATTTTGCTGAGTTGGAGCAGCTGCCGCTTCCCACCACAGTAAATTAAGCTTTCAGAAGACCTCATCTTTGGAATTACAGTTCTGATCATAATGTGGATTTTAATAGTCAATAGAGATGCTTATTAAATTATAAGACTCTGAATTAGGAATGTTCCTGTGCTGCTGGAGGAATCTCAATCGTTTAGTTTTTATTAGTTTTGTGATTTAATGAACAGAAAACATTAAAACTAAAAGTCAAATGCAAACCATCTGTATAAAAGTGTTCTATAAAATTCAGGAAACTGACAGACATAGCTGTAAAAGTACTTTGCAAAGACACAGCCTCTCTTAAATGCCATCCATTTTAATACAATGATTAATGCCATCATCAGTATCCTTAACAAAGAAAATTTCTCCCTTGTTTCTTTCCCTGGATTTATGAAATTCAGCCTGTATTTCAGGGATGCTTATCAATGGATTTGAAAATTATTCACTTTGGACTGTTTAGATGCAAAGGTTTTGTTTTTTTTAACGTGTCCACACTTTCTAATTCTAGGGGGTGTGGCTACATCACAAGCAGCCGCCGTGTCACTGTGTGCTGCCAGTAGTGGCCAAGATCGATCTTTTGTTGTGCTAAAGTTCGATCCATCAGCAGGAGGGTACAAACACAGGGCAATGAACTCAGCCAATCTCTGCTCCTGCCAAGGTGAGCGAGGTGTCCTGAATTCTTTGGGGTATGATAAACACGACAGGGCAGTTCAGTGACATAGGATTTACTGGTATCGAGATTCCAGAGAGGCTGTAAGTAAAAATGAATAACATTATTTAATGCACAGAGATATTAGGGGGGTTTGAGGCTCTTCTTGTTTAAAAATGCATATATTAGGAAAAGGTTCTTCATCCAGAGAGTGATTGGGCACTGGGACAGGCTCCCCAGGGAAGTGGTCACAGCACCGAGCCTGACAGAGTTCAGGAAGCCTTTAGACATTCTTAGGCACAGGGTGGGACTCGGGCTTGTCTTGTGCCAGGCCAGGAGTTGGACTGATGGTTTTTTGGGTCCTTCCAACTCAAGATGTTCTATGATTCTATATATATTTATGTAAGTGTGTATTATGTATGTATAAAAGCATCTTAGTTTTCAAACTCCTAAATCAGTACAGCCAAATCCCTACTTTTTGTTCAATTTTTTCAGGTATTAAAGACACCTTTGCATAAGATGCTGTCAAACACATCCCTGTGGAAGAAATATCTACATTGCAAACAGGTCCATGCCACAATAGGCATGAGAACTATTGTTCTGCTTCATCTTTTCAATGAGGCTTTTACCTGAACTTTGAAACAGATGAGATTTATTGAGGTTCCTGTTTCAGTTTGGATTGTGAAAGCTATTGCAGCATAGATCTGAATTATATATAGGCCTTTCAATGCAGTTATAATTAGGAGTTCAATAATAAAGCTATTACTCTAGTTGGTTTTTTTTTGTTCCCCCTCACTAGTTTGATTTGAGGGACTTTCATTAACTTTCTTTGTTCTTATGACTAGGAGTTTTCCTGTGGTTCAGGAGTCAAAGGTCTGATTTTTTTGGCAATGAAGGGTGCTGTCACTGCTGCTGCTGTTGTACCTTCACAGTGCCCACACTCTTGCCTCTGTGACTACACAAAATCTTTTAGAGAGGCTTTTTTCCCTAGGTTCCCAGCCTTGTTTGTCCCACTTCTGTAAACAGCCTGTTCTGTTATGCCCCTGAAGGGAGTGACTCCACCAAGCATACTGTAAGAGCCATAAACACAAATGCACCACAGACCAGAGCAGTTTGTAAACCTGCTGTAGTTTACTTAAATCAGTGGGAGTTTTGCCACTGAGTTTTAAAGTGACCCAGCTTCCAGGACACAGGTTATGTACCTGAGCCCTTCCTACCCATGCCTTGGCTTCTGTTCATCTGCAGCACTAACAGGAAGATTAGTGTATTGACAGCTGAGTTTTTGATCCACAACCATGTCACCCCAGATTCCAGCAAAACCTGTTGCAGAATGGGAGTTAAGCTTCCTAAAGCAGAGTTTTGCTGCACACCCTGTCATCGTGAGACTGCCTGGAGCTACAGGAGACTTTTGATGGTGCCTCTTTGGGAGCAAGGCCTGGATTGCTCATGAGCAAGTGGAGAACCTAGCAGGTGTGAGACGTGTTTTCACACTGGGGCCACAAAAAACTCTCCAAACGTTTTCATGGAGGGATGAGGCAAACTCTGACGGTCTCCTTAGAGATAGGAGATAAGGCATCGATCCAAGCCGACCTTAGCAATGCATTGTGCCAAGCACTGCTCTCCACACAGGGCTGATGAAATCCGCAGTCACTGCTGGCAGACAACGGGAAAAATAGGGGAAGCGGGAGGACGAACGTAAAGAAATCCGCTCGGAAAATTCCGAGCTGTCCACACGCCCGGCCTGGCCTGGCCTCCCTCAGGCCCTTCCCGCCAGGGGATAATGCCGGCCCGCGGCTCCCGGCCGCGCTCTGAGGGCGCAGAGTCCGTCATGACCTCCTCACGCCCCGTACACCCGTAGGACCGCGGCTGCCGGTGGGATCCGGGCTCCGAGGGTGCCGGTCCGCCTACGCTTCCCTCAGGCCTTTCTCGCCCAGGGATAATGCCGGCCCGCGGCTCCCGGCGCTCTGAGGACGCTGGGTCCGTCACAGCCCCTCACACCCGTGGGACCGCGGCTCTCGGCGCGACCCGGGCTCCGAGGGTGCCGGGTCCGCCCCGGCCTCCCTCAGGCCCTTCCCACCGCCTTCCCGTGTCTCCCAGCTGACCCGGGGCTCTGAGGGCTCTCGGGCTCTGAGCATGCGGCGGCCCCGGCTCCGCCCCGGCCGGGACAGCGCTGAGGCGGCCCGGGCGCCATGGAGCGGTTCGGGGAGCGCTCGGCGGCCCGGCTGGAAACCCTCCTGCGGCACCTGTCCCCGCGGCTGGCAGCGGCCCCGGCCCCTGTATCCTTTGTGCTGCGGGATCGGGAAGGGGCGGCAGCAGCACGTCGGTCCCCCGTGGGACGGGGCTCCGCGTCCTTCAGCCCGGCGCGCTTTGCTCCCCGCGCCCTTTGGGTCCGAGGTTTGTCCTGCGGAGACTCCGGCCTGGGAAGGGCATACAGGGTGCCTGCTCTGTATCCCGGTGGCGAGGACAGCGCTTCCGTGGCAACCCCACTGGGATTTTGGGGTCAGCACCTGGCCCACTCCAAAACCTCTCGCTGAGCTTCATCCCCGCAGCTTGTGGGGATCTGGGATGTGCATCTTTGTAGCGCCCCGGCACAGCCCCCCAGCACCGAGCCAGAGGCTTCCCTGCAGCGAATTTTCTTCCTAGAGATTTAAGGGGTTTGGGGAGATAAACTACACATGACTTAGAAATTGCACGGCAAGTCACAGATTTCGTTGAAAGGCACAGACTTGATTGGTAGAGCTGCAGCAGGAAAAACATCAAGGTTTGGTTTGTGAGTGGGAACCGAGGTGGAAATGTTGGAGGCTGCCAACATAAGGCACAGAAAACCTGGATAGAAATAAGTTTTTGCCTTGATATGTCCTGTGGTTCCAAAAGTTAAGTGGAGACTGCTTGCTTAGAATATTTTAAAGCTGCTGTCATAACGTTGCTTTAAAAAAAATGCTTTCTCACAGAGCAGAATGCTGACAAGTTACCTCTGAATTATAATACATAGAAGAGGATGTGATCAAACAGGATGTAGGAGTCCTCAAATCGATTAAAAATATGAAGGCAGATGGATAGTTGTTGACTCAGACTGCCATAACACAAGTTGGAACACAACATTAGGAATAAATGATACAGGAAAAACACCCTGGTTGTAAAGATACAGGAGGTAAGGAGAGGTGTTGCACAACCTGTTTGTTTTTAAATCTGGGTCATGATGCAAATATCCTTGGACAAAAATATGACTAAGCTGGGCCGGAGCAAGAAAGGTGTGTGGATAAAATAAATAACAGATTCTAATAAGAGTAGATTTATTTGATACATCAAATGGTACATCACTTCACTGGTTTTGTTTTAATCTCTGTGCCTCGTGGTTTCAATTGTCCAAGCAACTCAGACTTGTCCTCTGAGCGTTGCAGAGTCTCAAGAGCCAAACCAGCGAGAGAAAGAGGCACTGCAGAGCCTGAAATGGAGCCCAGCACTGGGTGGGCTTTTCTGCTGTTCCCCCATTCGTGGAGGTGGACATGCTAAGGAGGGCCCCATGCTGGGGTTCAGCCAGTGCCTCTGTCTCCATCAGCAGACTGTGGGGATTTAGGAGCCTAAAGGGTCAGGAGTCCCATATTCACTGGAATCAGGCCTGAAATGTGCATGGAGCACTAGTGCCCTCAGTTGGGGGATTTCTTGCTCTGGGACCTGCTATGGCAGTTGCCAGCTGGTCTCCCTATGTTCTTCTGACTGTCTTCCACCCAGTTCCCAGCACCTTTTCCTCCCTCTGGCTCATCATTTTTGCCACACATGTTTGTATGTGTTGTTCTTCTCCCACCATATGTGATTCTTGACAAGATAATGTTTAAGCTTCCTGGTGTGGGGATCATAGACATACCTGCTGTGATGAAACCTATTTCTTATTCCCAAAGCAGTCATGGTTTTATGAGCACTAGAGGAAAGTCAGTGGTTTTCATAAAACCCCGAAGCAAACATGCATGTGCAGACCAAAAGATCAGCATGAAAATGCTCATTTTTGTTATGGATGACACTTCAGTCCCATGCACAAGGCTCTCGTGAGGCTTCTTTAGCGTGTGGGGTTTAATTGCCTGGTTGATGGGAATGTGTCTCTGCATAAGAGAAAATAAATGCTTCTTTAAAACCTGTTGAAATGCATTGAAGTGGAGGACAAGCCTAAAGCTCTCCTCTCTTCCTTCTACCTCTGTCATTTGGGAGGGATCTGATCTCAGTAACTGGAGAGAAGGTGAGGGTTTGCAACACTGTATGAGAATGTGAAACCTCAGGTTTACTCCTATTGCTTTATTGTTTTATTTTCATTTTTAGCATATTTTTTATTATCATTTATTATTATAGAAGCAAAATGAACAAGAACATGGGTTAAGTGTCCAGCCCAGCAGCTGCCTTTAAGATGAACAGCATTGTAGGATAGAGGACTCCTGCCTGTAATAATATTCTATCTATTTTGCTTGATTGTATATTCCTTAATTCCCACCCCAGATAAGTGTTCCTACTTCAGCCCAAGTCAGTGCTGTTCCTCATTCAGGGAGGTTTTGGTAAGCTTCATCTTCCTCGGTAGAGATAAAAGCAAAATAACCTTCAGAGCTCAAGTTCTTCCTTCCCCCAAGCACACATGTTGGTCACTAGACAGGGTTAATGTGTCCCTCTGTGTCCCAGCTACACCCTGGACAACAATCTGCTGACCACAGAGCAGAGGCAGTTCTATGAAGACAATGGGTACCTGCTCATCAAGAATCTCGTTTCTGACGAGGACATTGAGCGCTTCAGGTACAAGACACTTGCCTGACGTGCTGGGGGGAGCTCTGGGAAGGTGGAGATCATTGGGCTCTTCCAACATGGATGTTCCCTCTGCTTTGCAGGAAGGAGTTCACGAGGATCTGTAAAAGGGAGGTGAAGCCACCAGGAGTTATGATTATGAAAGATGAGTCCCTGAGATCCCAGTTCGGGCAGTCTGAAAAAGTGGTTAATAAAGTGCAGGACTTCCAGGAAGATGAAGAGCTGTTCAGATACTGCACTCTGCCACAGGTAAAACAAAGAAAGGGTGGTGGTGGTAGAAGAGTCTGTATGAAGGTATCTGACCCTGCAGGTCACTCCCATAAACACAGAAGGGAGGAAAGAAGATCAGGTCAGCTTTTAAGAGTGTTCTACATGAACAGGGGATGGATGGAGGTTGGGGCAGAAGACTTAAAGTAGTGCTGCTCTGCTCCTGATGTGGAGCCAGTCAGGAATGTGACTTGGCCAAACCATGCCGGGCTAGAGAGACAGATCAGCAACATGTTCTGAATGTGTTTTTTCCAGCAAACATCTGTCCCTAGGGAGATCCAGCCTTGCAGCCAATATTCATGTGACAGATACAGCTCTTTGGGAGTACCGTCCCCATCTTTTCCATCCCTCCCAGCAGCCTGCAGCACCATCTTCCCTCTTGGCCTCTTCCCACCATTCCCATTTGTGTGCCCTGCCAGATCCCACCTCCTGTCCTGCATCCCTCCATCCTCCTCCTGTACCCTTGCCCTCAGCCAAACATCCAGCTCCCAGTGCTTCCTCAGCAATATTTCCTCTTGTTTCTTGGGTTTCTGATTTTTTTGCTAATGTTTTCTTCCTTGTAGGTCCTCAAATATGTTGAGTGCTTCACAGGGCCAAACATCATGGCAATGCACACAATGCTGATAAATAAGCTTCCAGATTCTGGTAAGGAAAACTTGGATTAGAGGAAAATGGATAAACTATTGTGTACCAGAATTGAACTTAGTATTTTAGAAAAGCTGTAAAAAATAATTAAACCCAAATAACATTGAAAATTTACAAAGCCATTTTAGTGATAGTTTGTTTTCTTTTTATCTTGGTTTAATGATACAACATGAGAAAATGCAGGAGAGTTTTTGAGGCTGCACAAAGTCTAAATAGTATGGCAAATGAGGCAAGTAGAAATGTCCTAACTGTATCTATTTAAGGAGCAAAATCTATGGCAAAATAAGTATATAAATTATATATAAAAGGCTCTTTTGGTGTGGATGATGTTTTCCATGGGGGAAAAATAACAAGCAAAACTTCAAGAATATTTATTTTTGTTTAGACTTCATGGAAGAGAGCCTCTAGGGCAGAGACTCTCTGTGGAGGCTGCAATCCATAAATTGAGATTTTTTTTCCTCTTTAAAAAGAGAAAGCTAAATAAGCATGAGCAGAGTGCAACACAGACCGGGTTGATTCTGCTTGCATCACCGCAGTACATCCAGTGCCTGCAGACAGCACAGCTGTTGGGAGGTCTTTGTGCCAGGGTGGTTTGTGCAACACTGTGCTGGTTAAAGTTCTCATAACTGGAGAGCAGCCAAAATGAGTGATGAAAATGGGTGGTGGTGGTGCTGAAGGCCAGCAAAAGGAGCCTTCTGAGGGGTCACAGAGGCTTTCTCTGTGACCAGGAGCCACCCCCATGGTCCAAGCTCACATGCTTGGCTTCCGTGGCTGGGCTGGAGCAGGCACTGAGTACACCAGGTGCTCCTGAGGATGTGCTGTGGTGGTTTAACAGAAGAGAAAAGGCTGTGTCATGTTTGATGAGGCTGAAGCCTTCTGAACCTGTGTTGCAGACAAGCAGACTTTCCTGCACCCCATGCATCAGGACCTGCACTATTTCCCGTTCCGGCCCGCATCCCGCATTGTGTGCGCCTGGACTGCCATGGAAAGGGCTCACCAGGACAATGGCTGCCTGGTCGTGCAGCCAGGGACACACAAGACAACCCTGAAGCCTCATGGTTATCCAGAACTGGAGGTAGAGTGTCATGGAGGGTTTGGGAAGGGCATGCAGGAAGGGAATGTGCTTTGGCTGGGAAGGACTCACTGTAAGGGGAGGATGTGCAGGTCAAAGCTGAGGTTTTCCGTGATTTTTTTTCTTTCCTGTTTATGCAAATACTAACATTGATTTGGTAGAGAGTTTCTTGTGTGACCTCACTCCAATTGACATGGGTAGATTTGCCTCTGTTCTCACCTTCACCTAGAAAATGTCCAGCATGTTGTGGCATGACAGCATAAACACATGCCAATGTTTTCCACTGCCCTTGCCAAGTTTGAGGGCTCTGTCTCCTCCTGTCAACTTGTTCCTGCCTGGTAGCATGTGTACTGTCCCAAAGAGGAGAAATCTGACAGTTAACAACTGGATGGAATAAAATACCAAGTGGTACCTTGCTCTTAAGAGTGTGTTTCCTGGCCTGGACTGTCGTTGGTAATGGTTATACCAGGAGCAGAAGGCTGGACTCCAGCAGTGGCATCAGGCCACCCTTGTGGGGTTTCCCAGTGCTCTTCTCTCTTCTCTCTTCTCTCTTCTCTCTTCTCTCTTTTCTCTCTTCTCTCTTCTCTCCAGCTGAAAATGTCTTTGTCCAAAGCAGCTGCAGAAAATACAGAAGGTGTCATTTTTCTGTACATCAGGCTTGGGGTGAAAGGACTAGGTAGGCCATAGTCAGACTTTTAGCTTGGCATATGGAATACTGTTTCCAGGGGAAAGCAGATTCATAGCTGTCCCTACTGCCCTACTGTGCTCTGAGAATTAGCACTTCCTCTAATTTTAGCTGAGTGATTTAAATTCAGCCGTTTTCTTTCCTAGGGTAAAACCAACAAACTTTTCCATGGGCTGCTTGATGAGGATGAGAAGATTCCTAAGGTTCACCTTGTCATGGAGAAGGGAGACACAGTGTTCTTCCACCCCCTACTCATTCATGGCTCTGGGATAAACAGGACATCAGGTTTCAGAAAGGTAGGAAAACATCTCTCAATATAGTTTTTTAATATTCTTGATTAAAAAAAAAAACTATCCTACTATTCCTCTTTCTATTTTTATCCCCCACCCCCTTTGAATCCTTTCTCATTTCATGAATATGTGGATGAATATTATAAAGAGTTTTTATCTTCCTAATATACTTCATCACTCTCTTGGTTTTTTTATTATTTTATTTTTAAACATCTGTCTTCTGTCAGAAGAGCATGCTGTGCAGCTGCTTGAGAAAAACATAACAGGAGCAGAAATTAGATGCTGAATCTGCATTTAAATTAAAGTCTGTGTGGCTGTTGCTTTTCTGAAAGTTCCCTTTCAGCTGTCCCAGATATCAGTACTTTCCCTAATTTTTTCCCTGTCTTTTTGGTATCCCATCTCTGGATAACAGGAGTCCCCATCATTCATTCAATAAATAATATTTATTTATATCATTGCACAACATTTTTCTGTAAAAGATTTGTTGACATGCATAATTATTTAACTGAAACGGGCAAAAGTGCCTTCCTTTGGAGGCCTGCTCCTGTCTCAGAAGGGATTCATTCAGCCACTGCAGCACTGCTCTGTTTTTATTTTAGTTTGCCTATTGTGTGGCCTGTTTTTTAGTCCCTGTGGCAGTTTATTGGTGGATTCAAAATAAGTGGATGCACCTCTGGGTGCAGGAACTAAGAGCCCTTACAGAACACACAGGTCTGCCCCAGCCCTGACTCTCCCTATTCCCACTCCAGCTGCTGATATTCTGAGATCAAGTAGTACAGCTCATGCTGAGGGACTGAGGGAAGGGAAGGAAGAAGAGCATGTCAGCAGCAAGAGTATTTCTCCAAGGGGATGCTCTCCAGAGCACTTGGAAAGGAGGAAGGAATTTGCTGACATGATCTGTGAGGAAGGAGTGATGTGTCCACAATCTGGAATGCATGAGGTTTTCTTCCAGCAGTTATTTGCAGTCGATGTGACAGTGAGTGATGTGCACTTTCCTCACACAGAGCATCAGCTGCCACTTTGCCAGCTCAGAGTGTCACTACATTGATGTCAAAAACACGACTCAGGAGCACCTGGAGAAGGAACTGCAAGAAATGGTTTGCAAGAAATACAATGCAACTTCTGTGGATCTCAAGGTGAGACTTGGCTCAGTGCCCTTTGTTACAAACCAGGTCAGTTCCCTTTCCCAAGTCTCTTGTGTGGCAGATTGGTGCTCTTTGCTGTGCCTGGTTTGGCAGATCAGGCTGTACCAGACAAAGGTGCTTGGCAGGATAAAAGACCTGATGTTCAGAGGATGATTGGCAGGCTTTTTTGGGGCCTTTTTTGTCATGATGTCTTGCTCTCTGGCAGCCCCTTCAAATCCCTTGAGATCCAGAAATTTCTTCTGAGTCTCTGCTTGAAAATAAAAAAATGTGGTCATTCGCCCCGAATTCAAAACTATAAGTTGGAATAAATTCACTGCTTGTCCACTTTGTATGCCCACAGTTCTTAGAGTTTCCCCTCCTAAAGGTGGGTGGATTTTCCTTCTAAAACAAGTAGCTGCATCTGATCACAATAGCAAATTAATTTTTTTTGCTCAAATATAATCCCATATCAGTTTTTTATACTCAAGGCTACAGCAGGTTTGTCAGCAGTGATGCACACGTGCCTCAAAAAAAAAGGGACTAATGGACTCTTGCTGAATAACTGAGACCATTTTATTGAGTAAAATAGAAAGCAAATGCAAATTCTTCAGGGATCCAGCCACTGAAAGAAAAATACAACTGGTTACTGGGGTGAATATATTCTGAGTATCTTAATCCACAGCAGTTCCCAAGTGTGTGCAAAGCCAGTATCAAGGCAGTAAAGTCTAGATGTAAAAGCAGCAATTTTATTTTAAAATGTACATGTTTTACAGTATCTGGGGCTTTCTGGAGGGGGGGACTTTTTCACACTTGGTGTGTTTGTGTGCTTGGTTGCTTGGTGCCCAGCTGTGTTTTGCAAGCTGATCTTTCATGTCTGTAAAGCCACAGCTTGCTTGACTTTCAGTTCCTGGAGTTATTTAGGTGCTTGGTGAAATCCGAAGGGATGTGTAGCGAGGTTCTCTTGTTCTGAGTGGAAGTGAGATTGTTCATACAATTCTCAGAGGAGTCTCTGTGTTTTCATGTAGCTTTTAAGGATTTTTTTTAGCTGGAGTTGGTTTTCTCCCAGAGGAGTGCCCAGGTCTTATTTCACCTTCACAAGATGATAAGAATTAAATAATCCTTTATTTCCATCTCTGTAAACTAGAAACTTGGTCACTGTTTTTTTCTGGCCCTTAAGGTGCTTTTCCTTTGTCTCATTTTTGTTTTGAAGGATATTTGGAACTTCAGAGCACGGCTTGTGCAAGGGGAAAGAATCAACCTGTAGAAGACCTCTGAGGAGCAGGATGGAAAACATGAGCTTCACTGAGGGAAGAACACAGACCCTGCCTGGGAAGGTGGAATTCCTTTTGTTGACCTCTGTAATGGTAACTTAGCCAAATGCTGCATTGCAAAATCGTTTCATGCTGATTCAGAATAATTGCACTGAGCTTGGACAGTATGTTAGAGGAAACCTAGCCTAGAAAAACAGATTTGCTGCAGGTGTCTTAGGCAATCGAAGAATCAAAGTTGTGAAAGAACACCTTGATTTTGGTATTTACATTCTTGTTTCTTAGAAGTCTTTAACATGACACACCTTTAGAATGATGCTATACCAACGTAAGATTTTATGCAAGAATTTTCAGCATTTCCGACTTCCTTTCCTATGCAAAAAAACCCCTCAAAAACCGTAGTTTCAGACAAGCCCTCAGTGACATGGGGAGTTACTAGTGTAGCTGATGAAGATGTGGGTGTTGGTACCAGCAGAATCAATTATGTAAGTGGCTAAAGAGAAAGCAGCACTCACAGAGAAAAATGGGATTTATGGAGAGGATTATGATTGCTGGTAGAGTTCCTCAAGCATGGCTTGGCGTGGCATCGCACCTGACCAAGCAGCTCTAGCACAGGTGAAATATGAGTCTGACAGTGTTGGGAGCTACTGGGCCAACAAAGCAGCCTCCCACTGGCCTTACACAACTGATCCAAGGCTGTGTGAAGTGAGGGAATCCTTTGAGTCTGGCAGGTCTGGAAAAGGTGCCTTTTGCTGCTGCCAAGTTGAGGAAGTGTTTGGATGCTCCCCAGAATGCAGTGGTGGTAGGGTGGAGTGATGCACACTGAAATGATCCTCTTGCCTTTCACAATGTTTTTTTCTTGCTTTCTGAAAGATTCATTCACTTTCAGAATCTATTTTTTGAAATAAAGAATAAATCAGAGTGAAACTGCACTCAAGGCCTGTGTTGTGTCATTGCTGCTACTCAGAAACTGGCAGTGGGGATGTCATTGAACACCCCAGTGCAAAGCATCAACCATCAGCTTGTTTCTGCTCCTCCCAAGTCCACCCAAAAAAGGTGTCAAAACAGCACCAAAGGCTGCAGCGATGGGCTCCTGTTGCATCTTCTGCCTTGTTTTGTGATTCTTCATCTTCGTGCAGCATCTCTAGGTTTTCTTGTTTGTTTTCTAAAGAAGGTGAGGTTTGAGCAGTTAATTATTGGTCCTACAGCCTTGGTGCTGGAGTGAGATGTCTGGGCTGTGGTTCCCACCTGGAGACAGACATCCTCTCAGCAGTCTCTGGTTTGACCACAACACCAAGAAGTCTGATGAGGGGTCACTTAGGACAGACACCCAGCCCAGCTCAGCATGTGATTTTGGGTGTCCTGGTTCTCCATGCCCTCTATAACCCTGGCACTGATTAGCTCCTGTGGAGAGCATGGGCCCAGGTAAATGATTTCCAGTGGGTTGGAGATACCTCTGCTGATTTTGCTGAGTCCTTTCCATCTGATTTTTGTGAGAACTTGGTGTATTCTGTCTGGTTCACAGCACAAGATTCATGGAGACTTCCCTGTCTGGCATCACTGGTGGAGCTGGGTTGACTGCAGAGGGAGCTGTGACCACAGAGAAGAGCTACAGGTGTCATTGCCATTTCTCTTACTATAGCTAGGAAAGAGAAGAAAAGGAAGAAGTTTAGCTTTGTTTTTAAAAATTTATGCACCTCTGCCTATGGATTTCAGCTTAAAATTGGCTCATTCAGAAGAACAAACCTATCAATGACCTTGGAGATGATCTAAACTTAGCAGTTGTCCCACCTGATGAGAGTCCTCATTCCTTCCTACACCTTGTTTTGGAACTGCCCTCTGGGGCAGGCTGTGCTCGTTCTGCTGGGCTGAACACAGTTGGATGAAACTGGATTGTCCCAGAATGGACGTGTGGTGTTGCTGGATACCTCCTCTGTAGCAATAATACCTTTGAGAAATAAGTTTCCAGATCCATTAGGCAGAGTTTCAAGAGACAGGGAAATGCAGAAGCTGTTGAAATGCTTGGGCTGCTGTGTATTTTAGCTAAGCAGCACTTATCCTATTAGAAAAATTGCTTGAATTGAATCAAATTAAAAGCAAAATCTTTAAACTTACTTTGATAATAGTGCTTTACTTAAGCCCTGGCTTGGTGGGAGGTTTCTTATAATTTGGTTTGCTATAGGTGTTCAGAGTCAGATGTTGGAGGGACGTGTGTGCTCCTAAATTGATTTAATAGCATGTTACATCTAAAACTTTCTTGGCAACTAACTTTTGTGTTCCTGCAGTTTAGGTTCCATGTTAGCCCTCCTTGGACTATTTTTTTTTTAATAACAGCATCCAAGTTTCTAAAAGGAGCATGTAAAAATTAGACATCCAGCTGCTTATTTGGCCATTTGCAGTTGCATGAATCCCCAGTGTTTCAGACATTTTTGGCCTTGACATTTCACATGTGTTGAAAACAAAGGCTTCCTGGAGCTTGGTAAAAGACAATAAACACAGAGATCTTTTGCTTAGAATTTATGTGCTATTTTCCAGACTAGCAATTCAGAAATGTCAGATTTAGTCTGACTCCTGACCTTGCTGACAGCAGTTGCACACTCAGAGCTTTGATATGAAGACACTGGGTAGGTGCCAAAGAAGGGATTTTGAATCCTGGCTTTGGCTTCTAGTGCTGTAGATCAAAGTCTTACTTCATGCAAGAGAAATGGAGGGGGGAGAAAGGAAGTTTAATTAACTACATTATAGTTTTTTCAAAGTAGGTTTGACTCTATAAGCCGATCTGGGATGTGGGAGATCCTTTTCCAGCAGTCATTTGTAATCAAAGTGGCAGCGAGTGATGCCCCTTGTCCTCACCTCAGCTGTCACCTTACCAGCTTAGAGTGCTACTACAGTGATGTTAAGAACATGATCCAAGAACAACTGGAGAAAGAAGTAAATGAATTTGGACATAAATATAAAATAGTTTCTGCTCCAGACCTTGTACTAATCTTAAATCACCACCTTATCTTGTAACTCATAAGTGATTTTGGCCTTTCTGCTGATAAGGCTTCTTGCTGCTTGCCTGTGCTGGAGAAGTGCCCTTGCTCCACAGACCAGCCCCTTCACATCCCTGGAAATCAGCCCAGGAGCTCTGCAGATTCTTCCTCCAGCTCTACTCATCACCATTCCCACCCCTGGGCTGCCAAAATTGATTTCACTCATATTCTTTGCTATCTTTTCAGTGCAAATCAACTCAGGTAGGATGAGCTTGTACCAGCAGGTGTTTAGATAGGAGAGGCTGTTATTCAATCCTTCTATAACTGGATTTGCAAGAAGAGGACATAGTTTATAAAACACCCATCTAAGTGCCTTCTCTGCTCACCACATCAATCCAATGAGCCTTTTGGCTTACACCAAGCAGGGTTTTGTGCACTGGAGCTTGTAGCTTTTAATTTAATTTAGTGTTGTCTGTACATTTCTGTTTGAGACTTTGAAGAGATAGTGAATAAATTAATGGGTGTTTTTATGGCCAAACAGATCTGCTCATACCAGGAACAAGCGGGAAACACTGCACTCAAAAATGCTGTTTTCTAGGTTTGTTGTTGCTGTTTTGTGGCGGTTTTTAATGCAGATAGTTTGGAAAAAATGAGCAAAGGTAGGGCAAGGAAAAAGCATCAATCTTTAAAGTGATCTGTAAAGACCAGGATGGGAAACCAATGCCTGATCATCAGATTCTGAGGAGTCAGATTCATGTGCTTTTTGCCCCCGTGAAAGGAACTTGCCCCAAATACTGCATTACAAAAGCATTTAATGCTAATACAAAATAGGTGCAGCAAGGCTGAAGAGCTGAGTCACTCTCCTGATACACTTTTGGGTTGATATTGTATTAATGTAAGGTTACTAATAGTATAGGTGGTAAAATCATATTAGTATAAAATTCCATGTGTGATTATGTGTTTAAGGTTTTTAACATCCTTTTTGTGTGCAAAATCAACCAGTGAATCAGTTTCACTATGAGCTTACTTGGGAAGTCATTGGTACAGCTGATAGAGAATGTGGATTTTATTTTGTTTTTGAAATAAGTATGAAATTTTAGCAAAACCAGCTTTAATGGCTGCACTGGATTATTTCTGTGGTTCAGAAATTCTGTTGTGGCTTGTGTAGCTGAATAACCAAGTGAATCTTGGAGAGGCAGGTGCTGGGTCTGAGGGAAACATTGAGGTGCTACAGCTGAGAGTCACCTAAAAATCCAGTAACTGCTGGTCCTGCAGGATGTTTGGGTCAAACCCATTTTGGAGACAGCTTTGGCAAAGCACCTGCCAGTATCTCCTGAGCTCCTTGCTGTGACCATTCTGACTGATCCCAGCTGTCCTGTTGTGAGAGCTGAGTATTCAGGAATCAGAGTAGTAGTGCAATCTCTGGCACAAGAAAAGCATCTCAAAACAGGGAGGCACATAATTTCCAATACGTCCATCTCTCTCCCCTCCTTGTTTACTGCTAGAGCTTAAGCAAAGCAACTTGTTTGGTTTGTTCACTGTATTTTTGCACATAAGCATTGTTTTCACTCCCATGGAGATACATGTCTTACATAACCCGGGGCATTACAAATGCCCTGTAGTCCTGGGGACATTTATGAAAATAAAGCATTAACTTTCCTTCAACATTTTAATTTCTGAAGAATCTCCTTTCCTTGGGCCCAAGAGACAGGAACTGGAAAAAGTGTGAAGCTTTCAACATGCTGGCTGAAGGCTGATACCAAGATGGAATTTCATGGTGGTTTTATGGACTCCAGGTGAGAAACTCCTGTTGTCTGAATGAACAAATTCTATGAAAGCTGAAATTACAGACCACAAACCACTTCCTTTTGGTGATTCAGCACTGAGCTTGTGGGCAAAGATGTTGAGGAAACAATTCATCCTCTTCCTCAGAGAAATAGCATGCAGACCCAGGGAGTGTTTTACTCTGTACTCTATTTATTTTGAATGAGGAATCCACAGGAGATGTTGCCAAGCAGTGTCACAGTTACTGATTTCGTCCCCTAGCAGTGACACCCCACTCAGCAACTCAGCACCAACAAGAGACTGAAATGAATGCTATAGGCCAAGTTACACCAATAAAAGCACCAGTAAGAGACGAGGGCTGCAGCATGCTGAGGTGAATCTGTGATGAAGTAACTTATTTCTCCTCCAGCCCCTGTGCAAGTAAACAAGAGACATCGACAAGACTGCGGGATATGTGAGACATTTAGTGGCACTTGGATCGAATCACTGAGGTTAGAAGGGGTTTAGGCACTTAAAAATATCCTGTGATCCTACTGGGCATAAGCCAGGGGCAGGAAAAGGCTCAGGTCCAGGAAAAGCTGGTTAAATGCCCCAGGAATCCCTACAGAGATGTGTTGTTAGAAAAATGCCTGTATGGAGACAGCATTTCATCCTTCTTGGTCTGAAACAGCTACTGTTCCTATTTAAAATACCAGAAAAAGGGTAAAAGCTTTTAAATATAATCACTCAGGTCTTTTAAACCACTCACAAAATGATACCAGATTCATTAAAATGTTTTTAAAAGTGCGAGTTACAGGTCTGCAGCCACAAGAGCACTGTAGTGTGGATGGTGCTGGGGGACAGGGAGCTCTGAGTTTCCAGCATAAACACTGCTGGCTTGCTGGGCCAAAGCCATGGAAGGGTAGGTAAGCCAAGGTAAAACTTAGGACATCTCTTTGATATCTATTCCTAAGGGTTCAGAATGAGTAGTTTTGAAGCCAATGGAGAATGCTCTGTGCCTTCAACCCTCCCACACCCCTGTTTTGTCCAAGAGCTGAAGACAGGTTGGCATGAACACATCAGAATATTAACTTCATAAGTGCTTATGGAATCTACAGTCATTCCCATTCATGATGATTTGTCACCTAATGGTGAGGTCACTCTTGTGTTGTTAGTTGGAAAGAACAGGCACGAATGTGCATTTCACATGCAGTTTTAGTCACTTAAAAAAAAGACCAAAGTTCAATATCCATGCAGTGGCCAGGTGGACACTTGGCAGATGGTGTTTTCATCAAAAACTGATTCCCCTACTGATTCATCACTAAAACCTGAATCCTTTTGGCAGTCCAGTATAAATGTACGTTTCGGACACAAAAATCCTTCCATATGTTGCAAAAAAAAATCAACTCCAGGTCACTTAAGACTGTTGAGAAATTTTGGTTGCTCTTCTCCTCTTGGTAAAAGTGTTTCTCCACCAATCTTCGGACCTTTTTTCTCCTGGAAACATGAACCATGGAGAAAAGAAGTTAAACATGTGGTAGGTATCTCCCAAACACTTCTCTGTCAGAAATTGTGGTAGGGCTAAATTACCTGACTAAATATTGATAGACCTTCTAGGGACCTTGACATTCTGAATTTTTACAACTTTGTTCAAAAGCCATTTTCCCATGGTTAAATAAAACAAAGCTTGGGGAACAGAAAGCAGAAAGTGGAAGTCCGCTATAACACAGCCTGCAGGCACCTGTGTGTACCTGACAGAATGCAGAGCTGTTGGCTCTGCTGGCAGCTCGTAAGGGCACAGAACCAAAGAGGGGGACAAAAGTGTCACAGAAGCAGCTGGAGGTGCTCAGCACTGCTGGCTCACACTTACCTTTAGCATCCCATCTCTCTCCCACTTGAAGAGGCCACAGTAACTGAAAGATTAAGATGGCATGTGAGAATCACTGTGCACAGTGTGTGGGGATCCTAAGGTAGCCCCACACCCAGCCCATGCTCCTTGGCACAAGGGCTAACATTCCCTTTTTAGGACACAGCTATGTGACTCACAAGAAGTTACTTGTGAGGGGACAATACCTAAGTCTCAGCCACTATTTCATGAGGCTCATTTCTTACCTGCAGGGCTTTTTTGGAAGCCTGTCAAGGGAAATAGCTCTGCTTCCACAAGGACATTTGAAAAATCTCTTGATGGCATCATGCCAGAGGTAGTCGTGGTTATCCTGCACACAGGTCTCCAGAGGCTTGAAATAGGTGTAATTACACTGTCAGGGAGGAGAGAGAGAGCGTATGAGACTTGTTCTGAGGGCTGGCAACAGCTGAATGTTCAAAGGAAAGCATCCCTGTCCTCTCCCATCCTGAGGAGCCCAGCAGTTGGATCACTGCCCTAGGCTTTGTCACTGCTCCTTCTAATGCCATCCTCCCCTTGCCACCCTGTGGTCCTGCTCCCAGCACTTCATGGGGCACAAGTGTCCCTCTGTGCAATCCCAAAACAAGTAGGGAAGGCAGCAAGAGGGAGAGTTCAGCAGAGGCTGAAACTTTGGAAGTGGGAGGTAATGCTTCCCTTCCTCTCAGTACATTTGGGATAGTCATAAAGCTCCACTCCTCTTCCTGATGGCAAAGTCCCTGGAAATGCAGATAGAGAATTCCCACTCAATGTTTTCAAGGACTTTGCTTATTTTTTCATTAAATATGTGGAACTGAGGGTCCTGGTACAAAGCACTTCATGGAAGAAATATAGAATTTCAGGACAGCAATACCCATGGAACCACTGGCATAAGCATTGAGCTGAGATGTTGAGCACAGCACTAAAGCCTTGCCATGTCTCAGTCACTCTGTGTACAGGCTGCTCTCAGAAATAGGCATAAGAAACAAAACATCAATCCCTGGACCACAGCCAACAGTGACAGGTGGGAGTCTGCAGGATAGTCCCGCACCATTTTGTAGAATCCATGTTCCACTCCCCTGCTGGTACCCTGGCTCCCCTTCACTCACTGTTTTACACGTCACAACTCGGCATTTCACTGCTTTAATGTTCCTCATTTTCTCTTCCAGTTCTTCCTTTTTCACCAGTGGCTCAAAGTATTGCTCCTGCAGTTCAGCCTCAGCCTGTGGGGCACAGAAAATGGGTTGTGAGGACACAAAGAGCAGAGAAGCCATTCCATTAATGGCCTTAGGACAAATTATTAGCAGGCATGTTTGAAGCAGACTGCAGTCTGGGAGCAGAGAAACCCAACATCTCTCTTGCTTGCAATGGTTAATATAATCCATTATTATACACGTGCTGTAATTGACCAGCACTGAAACGAGCCACCTCTGAAATGCACGAGTGGGAAGGTTTAACAACAGCAGGAACTACTGAAATAAGCACATACTCACGAGGACAGCGCAGAGAGAAGTCAGGTAGGCAGAAGTAATTAATGGAATAGGTTCTTAGTCAAAACATTACTCCCCAGAAGACCTTAAAACAATTATGGCTTCATGCCAATAAGTGTCCAAGACAAGAGCTCTGTGCCATTGGAAGTGCTGTAGCCCTGGGAAAGTGCTCAGCAGCGACCCCAGTGTGAGAAACCCAAGCTCTCAGCTCTTCAGGGCACCTGACGGCATTTCACAGCTGACATGAGCCACACATGAAGGTGGCAGCTGGTGTATGTGGCCAAGATGTCAAGTAATGAGGGACAAAATAGGTATGTGACTCATTTATCTTAATGCAGAGGGATTTCTTTGATTATCCACCAATAGGAAACTTTACGGATTCTTCCAAACACAACAAAAAAATTGATGTCAACTGGCAACATGATCTTGGCTATGGCAAGAGTGCTGACTTGCAGGCACTGTGCCCTGTGTGCCCAGAGACATCCAGCCCTACTCCTTGGGACACTCTGGCCTATGAGATAGGTTTGGGTGCCTGCTTCTTGCTGAAATCATGTGGAGTCCAGTCAGCTCCCAGTCATGGCTGGATGGAGGCCATACCTCTTTTAGGACATCTGTGTGCTTGGACTTGGCCTTCAGGATTCTCTGGAACTCTTCTGACTCCAGATAGGCCAGCTGCTCACGCCGTTTCTTTTGAGCAGGTTCTAGTTCATCTATTTCTAGGAAGACAAAAAGGTTCAGTCCAACAAAACAAAGCTGTGATGGCTAAACTTGCTCACTGCAGGAGATTTTGGAAGTCTCAGGTCTCTCAGGCAGATGTTCTGGTCAAACAGCAGCCTTTCATAGTTTGGGAACATAAAAACAAGTTCAAATACAGCTTCAGAAAAAAGTTTTTTTTTAAAATAACTTTGCATCTTCTCTCAAAGCACTGTACTAGGAATTTTCATATTACTCCCAGGAGTGCAAGCAGTGTTCCCTCACTGACTGATGAAGAAACTTTAAAGGGAATTAAACAATTCATCCAAGATAACACAGTAAATCACCAGCAGGCAAACTCAAAGTTCCCACAAAAAATTCAGATACCTTCCCAGGTGGGATTAGTTCTTGGTTTCCCTTGGTGAAGTCAGCCTTGCACTGCAGATGCTCAAGTGCCGGAAAAAAGGGAGCAGACATGAGCACAGGGAGCAATCAGAGATTACATCTCACACGTTCTCCACAGGGTTAGAGATTTTTTTAGTCTTTCCAACAAACCCTTGAAGTTCCAAACAGATTTAACTTGGCCTCTTTTTAGCACAGCAATTAAGTCCTTAACCCAAAGCAACTACTGCTCTGTCAGTAGGACAGGAGCTAATAGTACATACCATTGTCTCCTTCTGCATCTTGTGGCTGAGCAATATTTTTCTCAACTCTTTCGACAATTTCTAGAACATCCTCAACGTCAGTCCATTTCCTCTTGACACAGTTTGGGTCTGTTTTAGGAAGAATTTGGCCTTTTGCTCGTAGTCGTTTTATTGCAGCCAGCTAGAAAAGAGCAAAGAGCAGGGAAAGTGTTGGTGACCTGTCTGGCTCCCAGCTCCTGCTTCCAGAAATAGCACAGGAAGGCTGTCAGCTGGAAGACAGAACATCCACTGGCCTGAGCATGGAGCTGGCTGGAGGGACACCCAACAAAATTCCCCAATCTGACATACACCCAACCTCTTGTGACTTCTCAAACCATAAAATCACTTCTCCACAGGTGTTTCCAGGCCTGATGTCTCTGCAGCTGAGCTTTACCTGCTTCACAAATCAGTAAGTTTTTTCAGAGAAATCAAATCACTTGAGATTTCCACATAAATTGATAATAATTTGGAACTAATAGAAAATTTCTTAAAACTATTCCTTCTTATACTCCCAGAATGCTAAGACTTCCTCATTCAAGGTGGAAGAGAAAAGTTTCTTTGACAAACAAATATATTTTTGCCAAAAAAAAAAGATGCAGTCTGTTTTGGCTAGAAAACAAAATTATTCAGACTCATGACACAACACAGCTAAACCAGTTGCTTACCTATCTGTCAAACAAAAACACCTGCAATACACTGCACTAGCAATGCCAGAGTGTAGCACTCCAGGGATTTTCAGCACAAATCCTTTGCCTTAGATTGACTGAAAGCAAGATGACAGCACGGAGTTTGGCACTAACAGCTATCAGGAACCACAGGTATCCTGTGTGCTGGAATATAGGCCAGTGTGGTCCCACAAATGAGAAACTTCACTAACACCAGAACTAAGCTGGGCCATATTTGACCAAAGACTCCTCTTCTACCCCAAACCAAATTTCCCTTAACATCTCTTCAATACTTAAAAGATCCAAAAAGCTGGTACCTACCTTTTTGGCTTCTGCCAAGCTGTCTAGCTTTGGCCTTGGAGGTGGAGACTTGTCAAAGAAGATGATATCTTCTCCTTCTGAGAAGCCTGTACCTAGCCTGGGCCTTTGAGGAGTTGACATTTTTGCAGCTTTGGGAAACTCTGCCCCAGGCACTGGAGAATGGAGGGAAGTCTGTCTGGAGGACGACGGGAGAGCAGGAGTGCTGGCTTTACTTGTGTTTTGGAGAAACCTTGTAAGACAAGAATAATTCATTCAATTAAGGACACAAGTCAGAGATAGAAAGGTTTAAGAAAGGAGGGGATGCAGACTATGATGTTTTACTATTTGGTCTTTAATTGCTAAAAGAAACACAGAGCAATTTTGGAATTCAGGAGAAGAAAACAAGACTGGTAAAGGATTCACTGGGTCACTGAACTCAAGAGTGACTTGAACAAGTCGCCAAAAGTGAATGACCAATTATTTTCAAAGCTAAAGGCAGAGAGAGGCATCACACAAAGCCAAGAAACAAGAAGTGAAAACACAGTTACCCTTAGGGCTACAATAACAGAACCTCTCCTGTGAAAGCCAGTGTGTCTTACCGTCTCTGAATCTCTTCAGATCGTTTTTTTCTGGCCTCCAGCAATTTCTGTTTCTGTTGCTTGAGCAGTGCTGAAGCAGAGATAGATTGGAAATTTGCCCCTTGGTTCTTTTCAGCATCTGGGAAAAAAGAAAAAAACAAAATAAAAAGCCACTTTGTCCAGAAGGAGGTAGAGTGATTTTAGGAGTGGGTCTTCCTTCAGGCAAAAGGACAATACCTGTTTTGGTCCAGTGTTTGCAGAGATTTCGTGCTCCAAAAGTTGGCTGTGCCAGCAGTTCCCTGAATTCTTCAGAACACTGCATGGGTCTCTTTGCTGCACCTGAGTGGAAGAGGCAGAAATAAAACAGATTTGAAGTGGGGAAGGGAAGCAGGCCTTTTGAGATGTAAAGTTGTCTAGGCTGGAAGAAACCCTTGAAGGTCACCTGACCACTTCTCAAAGCAAGACCAACCTTTACATTATATTTGGTTACCCAAGGCCTTGTCATTTGTCACAGACGCTTCTATCCCTTCAGCAACTCAATTGCTCAATTCCTTATCAGCCTTGGTTATCTGTGTTACTCTCACCATTCCCATTTTTTAGGGAAAAAAAGTCCTAAGGCAGTCCTAAGGCTTGAAGCCTCCACACTTTATTCCTGGAGAATTAAGAGCAGCTAAAAATGGCTATGGACATACACTATGTTATCTGAAATGGTGGCAACTGATGGAACTGAAAGCTGTGAATAAGGAACATAGAGTGTAATATTAAGAGCTTTACAGAAACAAAACAGAGGCAGAGAAGACTGATGACATCCCAGGAGCTATGAAAGGAACATGTTTTGACACAAAAGAAAAGCACTAGAAGCAAGGTGAGTTCTCAGGAAGTCCCCCGCATTGCAGACCTGACTAATTTATACTTAGTATTCCTTAGAAGCTTTCAAGGTTGACATAAGTAATTTATTTTAATCAAATAAAATAAATCATCTGGTTCAAAGTTCTTAAAACTTCCAATTCCCATTAATCTGGCAAAGATCTTCTGTCACTGTCCAAAGACAGAACAGGAGACTTAATTTGGGGGCATTGATGAAAAAAAGATGCATGGAGCCACACATTTGCTTAGTTATGTTTGCTTTGAAGCTGTGAGGGAAGAGGAGTTTTGACCAACTGAGGAAGTTGCCTGCAAATGACCCCTTCTGCAGCAAAGTGACTGCTAGTTTCATTCAGTGACTAGAAGGCCCTGGGACACATTCACACATGGAACTGGAAACATCTAAAGTGTGAAGAGACTACATGGGTACCAATTTTCTGCCTGGTTTCCTGGACAATTGCATCAGATCCTCTCACGACCAGGTTGGAGAGAGTGGTTTGAATCTTCTTTTTCGGCACAGCAGCTGCTGCACTAGAAAGAGGAAACAAATCCAGAACATCAGAGTTTTCCTATGCTTAGAGCAATGACAGAAGCCTGAATACTAACCCAGTGCTACAACAATGCTCCAGCCACCCCAAAGGACCATCTGTCTGTTTTCTGGAAGGATGGGAGTCTAAATCCAAATTCCAGTGTAATGTTTAGGATCTCCCATTTCTACCTTTGTATGTGTACTTCCTATGCGTTACAGGAAAAAAACCTAAACATAAATCAAAGCTTTGCTTTGCTCACAGGTCATTCCAGGGATGGAAAGAAGGTTGGAATTGCTTCATTACTGGGGAGTCACACCAGGTATCAGAGGACATAAGGGAATAAAAGCTGTGTCCAAGCACAGGGCTGGATCCAGCTGTGACTCATCTTTCCACAGCATACTGATCTTGGTCAGTCCCATTTCCTCATTAACGCAGAGTGACACTGTATTATTTCAGCCAAGGAAGACACGAGGAAATACAGAAAACACTGACTCTGGGATTAAATGCAGTAAGCCATAAGAAAATACAGTTACAATCTCAGAGACTTGAATGCTTGGGATGTCATCATCTCAAAGTCCATTAATCTACTGAAACACAAAGCTGCCTGGCTTCACACCACAGTATTAATGTAGAGGTAAAAACAACCCTTATCACATCTTAGTACCAACTTAAAATTTTCCTGTCAAACAGCAGCTCTGTTACCCCATGTGGCCAGTAGGATTATGCCAAATGTGGGGCTTTATTCCTATTTGGTGAATAGTTAATGCAAAGGTATTCTCTAAATGAATAGACTCCCTCAGCTTCAGGCTCCCTTGTATATGTGAGGGAAATTCTGCTCAAAAGCAAAGGAAATAAATGGTTTATCTTACACTGAGGCTGCATATGCTGCTGAAGAGACTCCTCCATAGTAAAACCCATCCTGACACAGCCTCTCCTTCAAAGTGGGATTTTTCCGACCAAATTTTTTGGGAATGCGGCCACCAGAAAAGGTGGACTGCAGATCTGCCCGCCTCGAGCTGAGCTTCTTGTACTGGGATTGTATGTGATACTGACAATATTCACAGTCACTCTGAAAAGAAACAGGAGAGCACCAGCAATTACAATTTCCTTCATTCCTCTCATCCACATGTATCCTTGTATGGCTAAAATGAAGTAACATCTCTACTGTGGTACTCCAGCATTTGATCAACTAAGCAAAAATATGCCCACGCTCAAGCAACGAAAAACAAAGCTAAAATTGCTTATACTAATCACTGGAAACAACCCTGAGCATCAAGGTTAAGGCCATTCCTTGAAGTCAACCCATATCCCACCCATGCCCTCTTGCCCAGATTCTGTATTCTTGACTCCATTCAGTTTTATGTACTGTATGCACAGCCTCCTGCTGGAGTGGGTCTGCAATCACAGTCTTGATTGGCTACAAGTACCTGCTGTATTTGTCTTCTTCCCACACTTCTAGCTCCTCCCTAGTTCTTCTGGGGGAGTTCTTCTAATTCCTTTATTTTTTCTCCTCCTGATGCCCTGTTATCTACAACCCTTCTGTCTCAGTCAAGGTTCCTTTCAGGTATCACAGCATCACTGTAGCCATGAAGTAACGTAATCCACTAGTCCTTTAAACTAGTACAAGTCAGTAATGTCCTAAAAGAAGGATCCCAACATTTCTTTCTCTCATCTCCAGTGCCCCACATTCATGTAAGTATCATGTATGTATAACATGTATGTATATCATGTATGTATCCTAACAGCTTGCAGGTACAATGGACAAGGGAGTTCATTGGGTTATAATAATTTAAAAAAATAGCCATTCCCAAAAAATAAAAATCTCATGTTGTTTTTTCCTGGATGAGTTTTCTAGTGCAGTGCATGGAAGCTTGCACTGGAGTAAAGGAGAGTGAAAGGGTGTGGCATCATGAGTCAAGACCATCTCCTTTCACTGCAGCACCAACCTTGCTTTTAGGGAAATCCCCTGCACAGTGACAGCACAGAAACAGCTCCTCTGAGTTTCATTTCTCATTTGCTCCACCCACTTTAGTTAGTTGCAAGTCAAAATCCAGAAACAAGTAAAAAGGTCAGAGTATCAGTACAAAATCAGCAGCCAGATTTTCACCAACTTAGGAATGTTCTCATTACTGAGATACAGACCAGGTTCACAATCTGTGCACAAGGATCACCATTCTTCTTTCTGGCTTTGCAGGTGCCCATATCCAGAGCTTCTCCCATGAGAAGGATCTTCTGGGGATGGTCAACGGACAAACACACCTAGACAGAAATCAGAACACTTCTTTTAGATGTCACTGGTTTGTCTCTGATCTGGTTCATTACCTCTGGTACTAACAACATAGTCTTAAAATGTAGGCCTAGCTTAAGAAAGCCACACGTCCTATTCAGACTTAGAAATGGTTCAGTTAAAAAGAAAAAAAATAAATTTATTTCTCATAAAGAGATGAAAGACATTTGAGTTCTATGCTCAGAGCCTCGGGAAACCAAAAAACACCTAAGGCAGTTCTAATTGTGCTGTAAATCGTCCTGTACAGCTGCTTGGCTCTGACACCATCATGACCCCCACATCCAGCAAGAGATGGGAGGAAGAGCTGTACCAGGGCTCTCTGTCCTTCTCCAAATGTCTTGGTCCAATCAAAACTGAGTCCTGTATAAGGAGAGCGTCTGCTTCACACAACCAAATACACCAGAGACTGTGTCTGCAGCCAAGGGACAATTTCAGAAGTCAGTTTTAATGTAGTAATAAACATGGACATTTTAGCTACTAAGAGCCATTCTTGACAGTTAAATACAGCCCTCCTATTAAATCTGGTGTGCCTTTCTGCTCACCAATGGGATTATCTACTGCTTATTCATGCTAATTTAAGCAATTATATAGCTTAAAAGACAATTAATGAGATCCTAAATTTTTCTATTTGGAGAATTTAAAATGCAGAACGCTACATGATCAGCTACTAGATTGAAATTCCCCTTGACAGAAGTAATTGGAAACAGGTTCCATTCCAGTGCAATTAAAAATATATTAATTTATTAGCAAAATGAAGCCATCTTAAATCTTCTGCATGTTCTGCATTTAAAAACAATCAATTAAATAAGTTAACTATGTATCAACTGACATATTTATGTGATACATTGTTTAATAAATTAAAACTGCTGCTTCTCTGGTGTGATTTTTGAATCTGAAACATTTTGTAATTGTATCTCAATCTTGAAGTAGAAGAAAGAAATGTGCTTCTCCATCTTTTTCAGTTTTGAGAGACCTCTAGGCTGAAATAGGTGTTGCGCTGAAGTAGCTGAATAAACTGAAATGAAAATACATTCCCTATATTTGTGGAAGAGCCAACTGCTACCAAGAGCAGATTAAAAACTGGAATAAACTCTGGGTTTAAAAGCTTAACAGGACTTCTTGAAATTCAGTCTTCCAGGAGGCCAGGAGCAGATACACACCATGCAATTACCTGAATGTAATTCAAACTGTTGGGCAGACTGTTGCAATTTCAACTTGAAGATGTGGTATAAAGCTACATCTCAGCCAAATATGAAAAGGTTCAGCGATAGGTTTTATCTACAGCTGAATGAAAAATCCTCTCACCTCTTCTGAGCCTTCTTTAGGTTTCATAGGGTTGGCATTGAGCAGGCCAATGACTGTGCCTTGGTCAGTTTTCCAGTGCTCCTTGTGGACTTCACCAAACAGGAAGAGTGAGACGCACTCATTGAGGTCCCGCAGGTCATTCAGCCGCCAGATACTGAAGGTCTTGCCCTGGAACAGACATTCCCTAAACTTTCAGACACACTGACTGCATCCCCCGTGGCTGTTTCTTTTGAAGAGCTATTCTGACTTTCCCCTTCCCAAGGCTATCATGATTTAGAAAAGCATGATTTGTAACCTTGGTAGAGCTGAGATACAGTATCTCCAGCCATCCATGTTGCCAGTTCTGGGGCTCTAAAGTCCAAAACAGCAAATTCTGCTACCACCAACTTTTGATATCAAAGCTGGGCAGCACACTTGTTCATTAAATGAAGAGGTTTCTACCCCACTGAACACACAAAACCATGGCATATCCAGATCTGTTTCATCAATGACTTTCTATAGGACACAAACAGTACTGGATGAAACCACACAAGCCAAGATCTCTAATGCAGAAGTTTTCCATTAACTACATGAAGTTGGCTGATTAAGTTGAAGATCTAGGGTAGTTTCTCAGGAAAGACCACCAGCATTTCACTTGAACTGAGCAAGGGATACAATGAAGTTACTTACATTATTTGCACTCTGAGGAGTGACCTTCCTCACTATGACTCCAAATGTTACCCAGTCTATTTCCTCCAGATTTTCAGTAGCAAGTTTGTTTTTCAGCTGAGACAGTCGGATGAGCTTCCTGTTAGCCATCTTCCTGTCCATTTCGGCTGAAGACACCCGGGGTTTTCTAGATCCATTGAAAGCAGGTAAAAGGCAACACATCCATTGGCACAAATGGACAATCAAAACTAACCAGCACTTTTGTGGGGAGACTACATCTTGCTGCAAAACACCTCTGTGCCTTACTTCACCCTGAGGTCACTTGAAATAAAACCCCCCGTATCAGAAAGCTATGATGACACTGGCTTTCGTCCAAATAGGTGCACTACAACTCAGCCCAAGCCTGCATTAACTCTGCTCATTTCAGACTAACCAAGAATGGCTGACTGGGAATGCAGCTCAGGTTCTGATGGGGACACTGTGAGGATTCGGAGTCCTCTTGTGGCCACACCGAGTATAGGGATGGTGAGTGGCTCCTGAGGCTCCTGTGTGCAGCAAAAACTGGCTCAACTGGAGCTCAGCTGGGCTTTGCACATGCCCACACTTCCTTGCTCCACCACTGAGGATATCTGAGGGAAGGCAGTGCTAATAAAATTAGAGTTTTTCTGTTAGGAAAGAGCAGAGGCAAAAACAGAAACATGGTACTAAGGTGAAAGTCAATGTTTACTGATCAATCAACCAGTGCTGTGGCCTTGTGTTACATCCCTTGATGACAAGTGACTAATCTGACATGGTTAAACCATGTATATCCATTGTGTTCTCTTTGCCTTTACTGGAGGGGTTGTCCCCAGACAGGGCTCAGAGCTGGGCTGCTGACCTTAATCTAAGTCCTGAGAAGGTTTCCACAGACACTGGCTGAGTGGTTGCACTGGAGCATGCAGGTACGTGAGAAGTCTTCTCTCTGGTCACCTTACTGGGTGTGTTCCCTACGGCAGACTTGAGAGGCTGGAATGCCAGACTGAGGACTTGCCGTGGAGGAGGAATCTTGTTCTCTTTATCAGAAGAAAAAAAAGGCATAGCTCCCATTACAAAGAATACAATAATTACATGTAATAAGCTCTCTGCCACTATGACCAGACCACTCCTGGTGCACTGAGTAGTATAATACTGTCCTGGATTCCCACCAGCGCTGGGAACTATAAACTTCTGACAGAAGCTCAGTGTGTTTAGTAAAAGGTAGACTGAGAATAGTACCTGCTGAGGATGCTTTTGGTTTCTGCATTCCTCTCTTGCCTGGTGGTAAAGGATTGCCCAGCTGGGCTGAAAAGCATGGTGACTCTTGCAGCTTCTGAATTTTCCTTTCTTTTAAGGGTGGACAGGGAGATTTACCTGGCCAAGGGAACAAAAAACTATGAGATCTCGGGAGCTGGACTCAGACTCTAAGCACTGCTCCAAACTGTGAAATTCCTGAATAACAAGTCCAAGTCAGGGCCCCACATGGAAACCTTTCAGCCAAGTTGTCAGCTGAAACGCAACAGCTGAAAAAGCCCCAAAGACTCTTCATCATGACAACCTAAGACTTTGGATGTCACTGCAACCTCAAAGCTGTGGAAAGAAGAAACATCCCCTGTTCTGCAGTCTTTTAATGAAGTTTCATTACTACATCCAACATGATATAGCAAAAAACACAGCTGTATATACTGGGTGTACCAACATCTGCCAGTAAGAAGGGACACCTCCAGAAGAGTACTTAGTCATGAAAGCTGTCCAATGTAGAATTAAACCATGATGTAAAGACCAAATTGATTTAATCAGTAGCTGTAAGAAACAACCTGTGTGGGAATACAGCAGACCACCATTCCTCCTTGCTTCTTAGTTCCCACTTCAGTATTATTTTAAGTCCTGCCTATAAACTCACATTGGTAATTCAATAAATCATAAATCCATTTAGTTTCATTACCAGGGGTTTTCTTCTCAGGGCCTGAACTGGATTGCTGCCCAAGAGCAGTCTTCTGCAACTGCTCCTGTAATGTCTTCATCTGTTCTTGTAATTTTTTCAGCTCAGCTAAGAAACAAAGGAGAAAAAAAAAAGGATAATAATGAAGACAGCAGGAAGCCATTGCACATAGGAATTTATGAGACCCCTAGAAGTCTGGCAGTTTTACTGCATCATGGAAACTTAGAAAATGAAGACCTGAGTCACATGGCAGATTTACTTGATTCTACACAGCTCATAGTAAAAGCAAACTTTTCCATACAGCCTGGAGCTGGGTCCCCTCATATAAATATTTTATTTAATTGTGGGATATTCTTTCCCATGTTGAATAAAACTTTCCTGCATACCATAAGATAATTTAAATGGCTGATGATTGTACTCCTTAGCATAAAGTAGTTCCTTATATAATCAAATACACAGCCTGGACACAGGAAAGCTGTGGCCAGCTCTGCTTGCACAATGACTTCCACATTGACCTCCTCCTATCAATAAGCCCTGAAGGGGAAGCGACTGATGTGCTGGTGAAAGATGCCAGGTGATATCAGATACCCTGAAGACTGAGGCAATGCTGCTCTTCATCAGACAAGGCACAGGTACACAGGCAATCTTCCCTATGCTACTCAGCACAGCTCTGTTAGTCTCCCTGGCTTACTTAAGTCCTCTGTCTTTCTTTTGGGAAAACAAAAGAGGTTTGGTGAGTTTGGCCACTGCATCTGAAAACTGAACTTAGAAACTTTCACAAGGCCTTTCAGTATTTCCTCTCCAGCCATTATCAAGAGGCAGGCCATACCTCCTGCCCTTTAGCTCTCTAGAGACAGAATATATCAAACAAAACAGATCAAAGATGCTGTTGCAGAAACCTTGCAGTTCTTCATTGGTTTTCTCCTTCGCCTGACTGGGAGCTGAAGTGGGGACAGCTCCCTCTGCCTCCTCCTCTTCCAGCAGATCATCTACATCTCCGAACAGGGTAGCCAAGTTCTCCTTCTGCTCATCAATCATGCTGTCCTCAGCATCAACCTCCTCGGTGTAGGATGCATCATCTTCTGCATCAAAGAGCTCATCGTATTCGTCCGGTTCTCCACCCTCATCCTCTGAAGCATCTTCCTCCTCAGGAGAATTCCTCTCCTCAGTTGCTTCGTTTTCTTCCAGAAGGGAAGCCAACAGATCCAAGTCATCATCAGCTAAGGCAAAAATTAGACTCAGTTATTTCTGACCAGTCAAAGAAAAGCTGCTAAGGAATAAAACATCCAAGACACCTTGATTACAAGCTAATAACAACTGAAACTAAATCAGAGCAGCAAGTGGCATTTAAAAAAAAAAATACACTTCAGGTTTAGCTAAAGGCATCTAGAGCAGCTTCTGGCTGTGAGGACAGATGGAAACGTAGTTGCAGATGTTCTTAGCCTGTGGCACAGGCCGGCAAGTCAGCAGAAAATTTGCCAGCTACTCAGCACTGGCTTTACCTCCTATGCAGTTCCTTGAACAGCAGCTGCTGTTACACAGGAAAGCCTGGAACCTGTGAACATGTAGCCAACAGAGACTTCCATGTGGCTTTTGCCAATGGAAGGGAAGAGGGAGATGCACAGCAGGCAACAAAGCATATCCTCAGATACAGTTTGCTCGTGAAAAAACATGAAGAACAAAGAAATAGGGACAAAGGAACAAAAATGGAGAGGAGGTAAGTACAGAGCAAAGAATGGGACAGACAGAGCAGAAATGAAAATCTGAGCAAACTGAGAAACTAATTTAGCCTTTGCTGCTGAGGAAAACACCAAACCAGGGAAGGCACAGAGCAGCCTCACAGGAAAGTGACAAGAAGGGAAGCAAGAGGCAGTCTCAAAGGACTCAGTAAATAATCTCAGTGGAATGTAAATTCCTTTGCTAAAAGCCTTACCAGGTTTTCTGAACACTTGAACATATTAATTAACAGGCTGATAAGAAGACAAGTTTCCCACTGAAAGGAAGAGAATTTTATCCCTTACCATCCATAGTTTCACCAGGATTTCTTCAAGGGCCTCTGAAGGCAATATTCTGTTATGGGGAGAACAAAAGTGATACTGTTAAAGCACATATACCTAATCTAGCAATATATACTGTGTTCAGGCTCCTTATTTGACAACTTGCAATCCACTATCTTGGTTTTGTTTACAGCCACAGATGAGGACTCCACTAAATTTAAAGCCCTCACAGACATTTCATATATCAAAAGTCTGACCCATGCTAAACCCACTGCAGTGTAAGGATACTACTTAAAAAAAAAAAAGTCCATTACAGACACAGAATTTTAAAAATTACTACTATGTTCTTATAGTAATAACCATTTTCACCTCATCTGATCACACTCAGTACAACATCATTACAACTAGTATTTAACTAGCTATTAAAGACTAACAGTTGTTATTCTCAAAAGTGCACATTTTGCGTTTCTCACAGCTACTCCATTTCATGGAGAAGGGTCCATGAAAAACAATCAGCACGGGCGGACATGAATGGGCCAGGGAAGCTTGGCTAAGAAAGATGGGATATCCACCGAGGCCAAATGAGTCACAAACCCAAACTCTGTGCTTACAGACCTTCCTGCTGCAGAATCTTTTGTTTCGCCAATAAACTACGCTTTAGATAGTTTTCTCATGCTCCAGAATATTCATTTTCAGCAACACTACATAACCCGCACGAGCAGGGAAGGCCAGTGATCACCGCGGACCCCGCGCTTTTTCCCTCACGGTTCCGCTCGGCCGCCTCCCCCACCCAGTAGAACCCCGACCTCCCCCGGGGCTCCCTGACCCTCGGCCCAGGCTCCACGCCCCGGGATCGCTCCGTGCGCCCCGCTCCCCGTGCCCCCCTCACACACCCCACTCACCGCGGCTCGCTGCCGGTACCCGCCAGAATTCGGACTGGCCCCACCCCTTCCCTTCCCGCGCATGCGCGCAGTGCCATCTTTAGTGCTGGCAACCGCGGCGCTGCCCGGCGCCATCTTGGCCGTGGGCGGGCGGAAGGCAAGGTGCGCGTGCCCGCTGAGGGGGGCGATGGAGGCGTGGGGGGTCGCAGAATCGGTGGGATTGGAAAAGTCCTATCGAGTCCAACCTACAACAGATCACCACCTGTCAAGATAGTTCCTGGCACTGAGTGCCACGTCTGGACTTTCCTTAAACATCTCTTAAACATCTGCAGGGACGTCACTCCACCGCCTCCCTGGGCAGCCCGTTCCGATGCCGAATCACCCGCTATGTGAAGAAATTCCTCCCAATGTCCAACCTAAACCGCCCCTAGTACAGCTTAAGGCCATGTCCTCTCATCCTGTCGCTGGTTGCCTGGCAGAGGAGCCCGACACCCACCTGGCTACAACCTCCTGTCAGGGAGTTGTGGAATGGAAAGGTCCCTCTTTAATCTCCTTTTCTCTAGGCTGAGTCCCTCAGCTGCTCCTCTTCAGACTTGTGCTCCAGCCCCTTCCCCAGCTCCACTGCCCTTCTCTGGACACAATCCAGCACCTCAATGCCCTTCCTGAACTGAGGAGCCAGAACTGGAGATAGGATTCAAGTTGTGGCCAGACCAGCGCCCACAAGAGAGGGAAGAATCACACCCCTGGTCCTGCTGGACACATTATTCCTAATACAACCTCTGGGCAAGCCCATTTAGCTGCAGAGTTGCCCCTGTCTGGGCAGAGTGGCCTCAGGGAGGGGTCACAGCAGGTGCCACCCCCATCTGGATAACCTAAACAACGTCAATACTTATGTTACACCACCAAATTCAATCCTAGTTATTGTCACATGCAGGGGACAAAATTTTGTAGTTTGGTCAATTTTTCTTTGGTACAGCTATAATTCTGTGAAAATATTTCTGAGGATGTACAAGCTCATTGCTGGACTGCAGTTAGTAATGACAAAAAAACCCAAAACTCTTCCCTCTATCATGAACAGATTTCAGTGTATTGTGGCTTTATTATTTGGAGTTCCTTGCCCCTCCTGATTTGTACTATTAGATCTGGTCTTTTATCTTTCTATGAAGACCTATTTCACCTAATGCCCATGTTTTCCTGTTAGCACTCCTGTGCTAACATCCCCTCTCTCTGAAACCTCCTCAGATGATTGATTTTGACTTGACAAATGCATAAGTTATTCCTTCCTTGGCTTTTCACATTGATTTTCTGTGTTTTCATTAAGGTTAATACTTCTCAGATTCAATCAGCCCTATTATCATTCTGTTAGTTTGCTTCTGGCCTAGTAGCATTTTGGTCAGATTTTAATCATTGCAGAATCTGTAACTGTCACAAAGCTCCCATAATAAAACTGGATTCAGGGTAAAAAAAGCCCATAAATCCTACTGTCAAAAGGAACCAATTAAAAGCCAGTAAGAGATTGCATCTGCTGGGACTACTTGTAATTGATGAAGAAGGTTGCAACAAGGCTGACGAATACCTCTCCACAACAGTCAGCTCTTGTGTTACCTGAAATTATGGATGAAGCTACAGATGAGCTATAACAGATAATAAGAATCCAGAGTCTTCTAAAAGTGATAATTAGAACAAGTGACAACAAGCAAAGTAAAAAACTTACTTGAATTACAATGGCAAAAAAGGGATTGTCTCCCTTTCATTGAGATAAAAACATCTGGGAGGACAAGAATAGAACTAATCCACTACAGCTGTTTCTACACTAGCTTTTTAGACATAGGGATTTGCAATCCTGTTTCAGTCTCCCAAGTATTCACAGGCACACATAAATTTATAATTGTAATAAATTTATTTTGATGAAAATCCACTATACTCTTTTTAAATTAGGTTACATCCATCTCAGTGCTTTCTACCACAATACTGTACAAGTTCAAATGCTTTTTTTATAATAAAGAAAAATTAAGACAACATCATAAAAATTAACAGTTCTATAAAACCAAGTGACTTGAGTACACCAGAAGCTACATGTATCAGACCTAGCTGATCAGTTTTAAACCTTACCCTCATCTGGCTAAAGCAAGAGGTTACATAAGCCATCAAAAATTTAACATCAGATTAGTATGGTCACAAGGGCAGCAATGAAATGGCCATCTGGAGAAAGAGCAGGGTTCTCTTCAAATGCTCGATGACTACAGCACTATTCCATTTTGCTGAAAGCTTCTCAAGCAGCTTTTTTCATGTATTACTTTCCTGGTATATAGTATATAAGAGATGAAGTATTTACAGGTTCACATATATTTTATATATATATATATATATTTGATCAGCAAATATCTCATCTCTCCTCCAGCTTCAGTGATTCAGCCCTGTTCTGCAGAGTAGCCATAGAGCAGAGCACTTCAGGGGAATGTTCCTGAAAGGTTTCATAGCAGCAGACACACTGTGAGTTCTGTAGCACATCCATGTTGTTAATCTATGAAAACTCCTTCCCTAAAGCAGATTACAACAAGATTAGTGACTACAGGGCAGGGGAAGAGTTTTGCCCTTTTCCCACTGAATAAATAAGCAAACCCCTGAAAACCTCCTTCATAGGACATAAGAGCTGAGCATTATTTGAGCAAGAAGGAAAAAACCCCAAAGTGTTTGGCAGCTGAAATTCCAGAAGACAAAGAACTGGAGGGCATCACTCAATTAATGCAGTCCATAACATGAATCTGCAGTGTGTCCAAATCAGGTAGAATTTCTTCACATTTAGGACATGAATAAATTGAAATATTCCGCTGCTCTGGCCAATCTTGACTATTAGTTCCTGCAAGCAGAGAAGATAAATGATTAACTATTATATTACCTGATTTTTCTCTCTACAGCTACCCAGCTACCAGAATAACCACAGGGAAGCTGTCTGCAGCCAAGTAAAATTTAACCTGAACCTGACCCCGAGGAGGAGGACGTGCTTGCAGTACCTCTTTGGACAAGGCGAGGTGAGTGCTCCCGATCTGGCATCCTGGCTCCGTGGCGACTCTGCATCTCTGCCAGAGAGGTTCTGTGGATAATAAACAAGTCAAGGGCTCTGAAAACAGACTCCTGTCAACTGGTCATGCATTTAGTTTACAACTGCTGCTCAGAAACAAGACCTAGAAATGCCACTGCTTTGTGAGATCATGCCAGAGGTCTGCCAAAATCAGGGTCATGCAACTGACACCAGCAGCAGGATTTGAGCAAGGGATCTAGGGCACACTTCTCTGGAAAGCTCCAAGGACTCTCAGCTGTTGAGGGAAAAGTGCATATTTGTTTTAAGTAGGAAAGCAAGTTATACCATGAAAAGGACTCAGTATACAGTTAATGTGAAATGTGACTTGATTGAACTACCACAGTACTTGGAACTGTGTACTCACCACTGCCTCCTGGAGAAGCAGCAGATATCCCTGGCACACATGCAGTAAGATTAGCTGCAGATTCACAGCTAAAATTGAGGCCAGAACCCAAAGAAACTCACATGGATCAAAGGAAGAATTTACCAAGCATGAATTATCCAAAATGAAAACTTACTAAGGCATCCAACTGAGAACTAACACACTTTACAGAGATTCTATCAGAAAATCGAGAAGTCAGCCAATTCACCTTTTTTTCCTCCTTTTGAATTCAAATTAAGGAAGAAATGTCTGCAAAGTTATTTGCCTTTTTACTGAGGCACAAGACAATGTTAGCCAACACCAATACACAGAGTAACAGGACCATGCAAAGGCAGTTCAGCCCAAGTCTGTTCTCACCGGCCAAGATCTTCAAGGTTTTGCTGGTCTTTTAGCAGGTATGCCAGCTGGACAGCCAACTGCTCCTTCTCTTCATGAATCTTCTCTCTTGCTGCCCTCTCAGCATGGAAATCAGAACAATAAACCTCCATCTGATCAGAGAAATGAAATCAGGCTGAAAATTTTTAACTTTGACTGAACCATATTTGTATATTACATGTCAAAATCACAAATCTGTATCACAATCATAATCTGCATCTACTCAAAACACACACACACTGCAAAGCCAAGACCTGTACTTCTCACAATGTGAAGGAGACCTAACAGTTTCTGGATTCTGTAAAAGACACTCTGAGTGTCTTACCTGGGACACAGGTATTGCCTCTGCTGTACAGAGGCACAAACGAGGTACAGACAAGCAGTGAGGAGGTGACTTGATCACATTGACAAATCTGTGGTTCAGATAGTGGAAGTACCTGAAGATGCCAGTTCTGTGCCTTAAACATGAGGCAAACCCTTTTTAGTCACCTAACACATGCTAGTTTGAGTAAAATCATTCCTAAAACACATGCAGTGATTTTTAAGCCAGTGGTTCTAAATACACATCTACTCCCAAGTTCTGTTTGTTGTGCCAGGCTCCAGCATACACAGTTCCTCCTACAGAACCCTAGAATACAGTGGGTAAAGGCTCTGCAGGGATCTGCAAGGCAAACCAAGTAAGGGGAATTATGCTTTGAAGTTGAGAAAATGTATTCAGCATTCCAGAATGAGCCATTAAATACCTCCTGGTTTCTGATTATTGGGTGGGGAAATAGCCAGTTTGTGAAGAAGAGCTGATACCTGAGCACGGAGCACAGACATAGTTTCAAGGTCCTCCTCCTGCTTAGCAATTATCTGCTTCATTTCATCTATCTGGAGCTGCTTTGCAGCAAGGGCTTGTTCTGCCAACTCCACCTTTGCTGTCAGTTGTTCCACCACAGCTTTATCTACTCTGTCCAGCTGCAAAGAAGAACTGTGATTATGAGATGAACTCTGAATATGACCCTCCTCAAAATGAAAGTTTGGTTCTTACTCCTCCTGTCCTTGGAAAAGGTTCCCATTTTGGTCACCAAATGACCTTGGACTAATACAGCAGTGGTGACTGGTATTTTACCTTAACCATTAGTTTTGAGCTTTCAAACTGCATTGTATCAAGTTAAAAGACAGCCCCCTAGTGGACACTGTAAGAGACGTTTTCCTAGTTTCTGAAATTACACAGAACAATATGGCACTTCCATGGTGGTTCAGTTCCTAACAAGACCTCACTGTGCCAGGCATTCTACTTAAGAATACAAAAATGTTTAGATATTTACCTTCCCACATTTTTATAAATGATGTATCTATCACTTCTGTCTAAGGACTGGATTCTATGCTGCACTACACATTAGACCTTACCCAGAAACCACCACGGAAGTACTGATGTGTGGATAATCTTTTCTGTAACAGACATCACAGGATCTATGTTTATCAGAGCAGAGCTGCTATGTTGCATGTAATTATGTAGAAGGGATGACAGTTGTTTCCTGCCCAAATTTGATCCTAAAGATGTTCTCCCATCCCTTCTCCCTCACCACTAATTATTTATGATTTCTTCTGGTGCTAAGTTTACCTCTTTGAGTTTCATTTCATCAATTTTTTTCATTGCCTCGGTGAGTTCTGGAAGGAGTTTGCTATATGAATCCTGGAGGTTATTGTATCTTGCCCTATTTATGACAAGAAAAGAGATGAAGGTTTGAAACAATTCTTTGAAATCTAAATAATGTTAGAACTTAAAAAAATACCACTACCAGCTCCTTGCAAAGCAGTCCGCATTTCTGGTGAGAAAAAGTCATACTCCATGTGTCAACATCTCTCTTCCAATGAGTTGTGTGCTGCTCTATCCATGGATTGAATGTAAACCAATGTCCTTACTGACCATCTGCATTTCATATTGAAGAACCCATCACTCAGTATTTTTATATGAAGCTCACAGATTCTGTTCAAAATGTAACACCCCTCTTAAAAAGACATCCAAGCCACAGACTCCAAAGATAACAAGCAGCTTGTGCAGCAGCTGAAGACGTGTCCTTCAGGAAGTTCATCCTCTCTGAACAGCCTGGACTGACATTTTCACACTCCTTACATGGACTGCACATGAAAGGGAGCAGGGAGCCAAAGCAAACAGCCTCTCTTTACCTCAGCCTCACCACAAACTTGACTCTCCTAATGCAAACATATTGTAGGGATTGCAGACCTCTTCATTAATGTCACTTTCCCAGCACTGTCACCACCTGACTTGTCCCTGCCCTCCAGGATGTGTCCGCATTTACCCCCGCTAGTCAGTGGCATAGCTGCTGTCACTTTGTTTCCTCCACTTGTCTGTTACACCGGGCTCTATTCCACCTTGGACTTCATGATTAAAGGAAGATACAAGTCAGAGTTGACAGCTCAAGTATTCCTAAGTCAGGGGTTCAGTAGATGAAAGAATACAGACTTGTAGTTCATAATCTACAGTCATAGCATGCTTTCAAAGGGTGCAGGACACAAAAGTAGTACTTCAGATTCAATTCTCTTCAATTCCCTTCACTTCTTCACTGACAATACTGTCCTGGAATACAAAACTGAGTCATACTCACTTTTCTTCATGTGTCTTGGCTTGTTCCAGCTTGACTTCTGCCTGCATGCTCTCCACCTGAAGTTCCAGCTTCTTAATGGTGTATATTAGCTGCTGCTTCTCCTCCAATTCTGATGCAGCAGCCAAGCTTTTTCTTTCCAGTACCTGGCACCTGATAGAAAAGAAAAAAAGTTGATCTTTTCTGTTCCCCCTCTCCTGATGGATTTTCCAACGCGGCATAAAGCAAAGACTATTTGTATGGTATTTCATTCTGTAAAGTATTTCAAATTGTAAAGTATTTAACTTGAAAGGCTTATTTTGATGAAGAACATGGAAAGAAAAAAATCAGTCTATACACAACCATCAGAAAACAAAGCTATAGAAACCAACACTTACTTTCTTATTATTATGAATCTCAAAGAACTGGAATTTGACAGGAAACTAAGCAAAAAAGTGAGGATCTTGTAACAACTTTTATAACCTACACAAAAGCCCAGACAGCTCATGTGAAAAGGCTATAACCAAGTCCCTTGGCTTTTCCCCTAAAGCCAGAATAGGGACTGATTATGTGAAAGAGAAAACAGAAAAGATTTTTCTTTACATCATGAAGGGTTAAAACCCAAATCTTGTAATTCAAGGAACTGAGGTTCTATTTGTAGAACTAGGTTGGCAGCTCAGATTTTCTGACAATTGCTGTATTTCTGCATTTCACCACTCACAAAGAAGAAGCATGTTTTAAATCTATCAAACAGTTATTTAAGCTGATATTTGTAGAGCTGGTGAGTTTCCCAAGATGAGAGTTGTCATACAAATATGTACTGGATGTCATGACAGAACTTTTGCTCTTCTGAGCCTTACTTTTCTTGAAGTTTCTTCTGAATCAATTCTGCTTCTTTTAACTTCTCATGGGCTTCCTGAAGCTCTTTAAATAGAGCACAGACTTGCAGATTGAGGGCTTCTACTTCACTGCCAACCTGTCAGAGAAAAAATAATGAAAATTAAGACCTTTCAGAGAAAAAAGAATGAAAATTAAGTATGGACAGTTCAAGATAAAGTTACAAGCTAAGAAAGATAAGCAGGAAGTCTCACTCTAGAGAAAATAGCACAAGTTAATTTGCACAGTTACAGTCTATACTCAGTAATAAAGCCTCATCTGCAAGGTTTTACAATTATTCCACACTGCACCCCCTCATTGTTCCACTAAAGATCTACATTTTACCACAGAGGCAGGTAACATGAGTTCTGCTGACAAGAGCCTCTGAAGAAACACAACAGCGTACATGGAAACAGCTGCCAGCACAAGCCCAAGTGCTGACCTCAGTATGCACTTCAATGAGGAGTACCGGGCCCAGGCTGTAACTCAGGCACAGTGGAGATAAGAGCACTGGAAAACATTAATTAACTGAGACAACATCTGCTTTCCCTAGGAAGGGCATCTCTTGGCCTGACTGCAGGCTGGTCTTGTTTAACCAACCCAGCCCTACTCTAAAATACTTGTCCTGACCTTCAGAAGGGCACAGGTCCCTAGAAGATCCCATAGCATTTTCCAAGTCCCATGCAGCACTTCAGAAACTCACACACCTCACATACAAGCACTCTTAGTTGCCTGTATTATGCAGTTGCACTGAACCAGCATCAACTTCCAAGACTATGGGATTGCACTCTCACTTCACACAGAAGCTTACAGCTGCAGGCACAAAAGTTTAAGCATCTGACGGGAGCTGAATCCCAACCCTAGCATTCTTTCAAATCTTAACTGAAAATATCAGGACTAAGTTTTTTCCTGGAACTGCATCTCAATCCAAGATAGTTATGCCCCACCATTGTAATCTCACTGAAAACAAACAAACCTAAAGCAGGTGCCATATGAGCTCCACATTTAAAGTCTGTTTTACGGTATGCCGTCTCTGGATTCTGATCCAAAAGCTGACCTAGGCAGCAGCGAGGAAATTCATGCAGTCCAGATGATTTCTGGAGCTAGAAATTACTGTATTTATCTCTGTTTACTGGGCATGGCCAGGGCAATGTGGTAGAACTGCAGTTATGCCAAGCCTCCTGAATACTTGGCCCCCAGTCCCACCCCATTGCAGTGGCTGGTGTAATTTGGAACCACCTCTAAGATACATCAAATTCACTTCCATTACCTGTGCAGGACAACTGCCCCTTGCTCCCTGAGTGCAAGTGGAAATTTAGACCCTGAGGTCGGTGACCTCAACAAGTCAGCTGTATGTTGTTATATCTTAGCTGAGAATAGGAACTTACTGCTTCTGAACTCTCTTCTTCCTGTTCAGTTTGTGTCCCACTCTCCTGGCAGTTTCTGGTCTCCTTCTCCAGCTCTGATAATCTGGAAAAGAGAAGGAGCCAATAATGATAAGGATTTGGCTTATGTTTCAGGTGAGATTGCGACTATACAAGGATTTCATGCAAGTGATGTACTAGCTTTGTAACATCACAGCCACAAAAAAAAACACAAGGCAGAATGGAAAGCACAGACCTGCAGGAAAGCCTGCACAATCATGGGGGTTCTTGAAATACACAGGACACTGTGTACATTTAATTAAATTGGATGTGTAAGTCTGCAGGTGTGGTGAAGGTCATGACAATCAGTCCAAAGTGATTGATCTTTGGTACAGTCCAAAGCTGCCAACTCTTTGGAAATAGGTCATTCTGTTCACTGAATCCAGGGATTAATATTGCCTCTGTTTTCCTGTGGTATTTTCAGGGGCTGAGATTTCTAAGAATTGTTTGGTTATGGCTCATTACCTCTTCTAGGAAGACCACATAGAAGCAATTACTGTGACACCAACCTTTCATAGTAGATAATGTCCAGGAAGTCTTATCTGTCTCTCTGAAGTGGGGATCTGGAACTGCTTGGGGAATTTGCCACTCCTGAACAGTCGTGATGATTCACACCCACAGAACTGAGCTGAGACAGCCCTCAAACAGGTTTCACTGTGAAAACTCTCTCTCTTAGAAAGTTTGGAATTAAACTTATTTTAGAAATTTCTAAGGAGCTTTTGCAAGCTCACACACTGCTAAATGTAGCCTGCCAATATCACGAAGAGGACTATAATCCTGTTTTAGACATAGTGATTTGGTTAAGGCCCCACACAGAGATGATTCATACAAAATCAAATAACTGTGGAGGAGTGAATGAAGAGAACAGCCTCAACTAGTCATCCTATCTTTCTGAATAACCCATAGATAGTTCAAACCCAAGAGGAAATGGTAACTTGTCTTGATCTGTGGTGTTTCAGGAAAGCAAAATAAAATCTCTTTTGCCCATGGAAGAGAATGGTGGTTTATCCCTATACAGACACCCACAAAATGTTACTACAACCAAGTGCTGAGGAAATTCCCCATCCAAATCACACTGATATTCCAGCTTGTTGCTGATCATTCAGAGACCTGGTAACTGTAGCAGCCCTGAAAGAAAAGAGCTCCGAGTGTTTCAGTGCACCTACTTCATACCTCTCTTTGTGATCCTGCAGCTCCTTCTCAAGTTTTTCCCTCTTCTGAGATTCATTTCTAAGGCTGCAGAGCAGCTGGCTCACAGTTAGCTCCTCAGACTCCAAATTCTTAGATTCATCTGCAGATTTGCTCCTGCTTCAAACCAAACCAGATGTAAATAACAACGTTTAGCAGCACACTCCCTTAACCCTAATGCTGGGATCCCGTCTGAGAGGCTACCATTTCACACAGTGCTGGAAACCAGTGCTCTGAGCAAAGGGTTCATTCCAAACTGCCAAGAGCCAAAACCAGTAGCCACAGCCCCCATGTATGCAAATGAAGAGCACAGGCAATCCCCTTCCAGCTGAGGGAACAATTTAGCACTTAAGGAAGGAAAGCAAAAGCAGTCATGACAATACAAAACCCAACGCACTTATTCTGACCTATTTTGCAGCCCATTCTGCCAAGTGCTGCTGTCTATTCCTACAAACAACATTTTTCCACAATAAAACACAGAACATTTCTTATCTCTGCCTCGATCCTTCACAGAAAAGAACGTATATCCCACTAAAAATGGTCACCAGAAATCACTATCTTTTTCAGAAAAAAAATCTCTTTAATGTTTCACCCTCCTCACATTCTATAGCTCTTTTCAAAATCATATTATGCTACTGTAAATTGAACCAGAACAAATACAAAGCTCAAAAAAACAGGGTAAAATACTGTATTCCATTATATCCATTTTTATGGCCACCTAGACAGAAACTCAAAATCCCCAAACTATATGGAAGACAGGCAAGTTAGAATGTATATTTCAGAGTCTCAGCTGTAAAACAGCATGTGTTAAAAATTCTGCTTTTGTAGTTCAGAAAAGAAAGCAAAGCAGAGTCTTCTGTGTGCTTCTGAGAGCTAGTAACCTCTGGTGAGCAAAATTCAATACCCAAAAGACAGTGTTCAGCCAGGGTATTTTAAGTAAATAACTTTTATCAGGGGATTTTTAGTGCAGTTCTACCCTTACAGAAATAAATCCATCCTGAGCAGATCACATTTCTTTGAACCTGTTAACAGCACCCGTCTAAAGTTTCAGGGCTGGACAAAGACACGTGGTGACACTGGAAATATTTTAAGAGCTACGTATGCCCCCTGTTCCTGTAGATATGGCCCAGATTCTCTTCCAAAGGTAAGCAAGTTCCACAGGGAATATCTTATCATAATCAGTGTTCTCACAGGCCACGACTAACAACAAGCTTAATACTTGTGGCTTGGTCTGTGGTCAGCAACTCCCAATTTTCTCCACAACTGTAACATCCTGTTTTTTCCCCCTCCTTGAACTTCTTATCTGCATGCTGAAGGACAAGTTTCTATGATATTACACTGAAGCACTGTTGTTCCTTGCAGTGACATAGGAAGTGACAACATGGAGCGCAGCTTTCTGGCCTGCTATGTCCTCAGCACTTTCCGTATCCTTCCCTTTCAAAAGCAAAGGCATAAAGTAAATAAGAGTTCAGCCAAAAACCTCTAGCTGCTAAACTGAGCAGTATCAAAAATGGAAAGCTGAACAGTATCAGATGTCTATGTCCACAAGGGGTAAAGGTTCAGCCAGGGGCAAGAAAGTCCCTTGTGTCCTGGAGCTGATGTAAAGATCAAATTTTGAGAAGTAACCTGAACAGAATGCTGCTATCTTAAACCCAGTAACCTGAAAAGGTAGGACTATACTGTGGGTCTACCCCATCATGGATACAATTCATACCAACCACACAAACAGGGTCAGATCTGAAAGACTACAAGACCTCTGACTCTTACCAACACCAGTATAATTGGGTAGAGGGCAGATAATCTATTAGATAGCCTCCAATGATTAGGAGGGAAGAAGTCCCTGCAGCCTCTGTCTTTTCTGTCTGGCCCCCCTTAGAATAGCCTGAAGAGTTGGCAAGTCAGAATGTCCATAAATGCCTGGCTAATTGGCCAGAATATGCACTCCTTGACTCTTGTCAGCTAGTAAAAATCGGAAGGAAAAATGTCAGGGAGCTGAGGGTCTTACTGCATGCTAGGAAGGTAGAGCTACTGCAATGGAGGGGTGCAAAGCTAAACAAAAAGAGGATTTTCTAGTGCATTCCTCAGAGAAAGAAGTTCCCTTACATTGAAAATGAAACCTGAGGCAGAACTTTGAATTACACATATCACACAAGAACCTACGTACATGTAGACAGCGACATTACTGGGCATTTCACCACTATTCTCTTGATGTTCATTTGCAGTTCTATTTACTTCCCCTTCCTAGGAGAGAAAAAAAACACTATTAGCTTGGTATTTGGACTAAGCAGGACAGGGTTTTATTTATTTGACTTAAGGAATGAAGAAAAACAGGGAGAATTGCTATCATGGCAATACAGATAAATAAAAAAACTCCTACAGATCATCTTCATGTTTGGAAATTCTGAATGTAAATACTTCACATGCCTTTCCCTGTATCTCTTCCAGTTTGATTAGAGAATAGGAACAACAATGAGATTTGCCCTTCTCCATTCATCAGCAACTTTCCCAGCCTCCCCTGTGAAGATGACTGGGCACCACACAGCAAATCAATGGCACTACAGGTGTCAATATTCAGTATTCATATATAAGCCTAGAACTATAAGTCTTCAATATAAGCCTAGAAATCACTCTCCAGCCTCCTAAAAGAACCACTCTTCTTTCTCACTGCAAACTCCACTCCTTGATCTTTGTAGCCCAAAGGAGAATCTTTCTAGCAAATAAAAAGGAGAATGCACCCTTGAGTTTTCTCTTACAACTCCAAACAAATTTTAATTGTGTTTTTATATTTCTTGTTGCACATCTACTTTCCAGAGAGAGGATATGGGGAACAGAGGGATAGCAGAGGCCTGCATTTTCACATTTCAGTTTGCCTGTGAAGATTTTCCAGATACAAGAACAGTAAAAAAAGTTAATTTTTATGCCTCTAGAGAATACTCTCTAGAGTTCTGCACTTAAATTTTGTTTACCTGCATCTCTGTTTATCTGTCAGTAGGAAGTAAGCCTCATTCTCAAAAGAAAATGCCCTGTCTATGCACAGGTGTTGCCCCTTAACAAAACATAGGACTGATATTCCTAGAAATTCCAACTAAGACAGGACTTAACATTTTTAACTAGTGCAATAGAGGCTATCTATTAAATTAAGTTACTTAGAGCTTTAAAGTGGAATGACAAAAATTAATTCCAAGTCCTGTACCACTACCTTTACACTATCTTGTAATACACAAGTGCTCTACAGCAGGCAATGTAAGAGACCAAAGAATTACAGAATTATTTAGCTTGGCACCTGGCTGCAGGTTACTGTGTTCCTGTTATTCCTTTTACTTACATTCATCCCAATCTCTACAAAGGAATCCTCTGCTGAGATGTTCAGCTTGACCTGCAGCTCTGAAATGATGGCAAGCAGATCTGCCTTCTCAGCCTGGAGCCGCTGCACCTGGGACTTCAGCTGCTTCACTTCCTTCTCGGGAGCCATGCAGCCCTCCTGGGATAAACACACCCTGCATTAGCCAACCGAAAGGGAAAACCAGCCAAGGAGCACACAGCCGGAACCTAACAGTATCCTACATCCCTTCTCTTCTGTTCAGGCTTGCCTGAAAACCCCACAGTACAGACCCCTAAACTATGTTTTGGTTCACTCAACAGCAAGAAGTCTAAACTGTGAAACCAAGTTAATCAAACACTGGGCATCCCACTGCTGGAAAATATAGGATGGGTTCTCTGAATGCACAGATAATTAGGATGTGAATTTTTGCCTGAATCTATGCCTTTTGCTACCATACAGGGTATCAGCCAACCTCCAGAATGATTGCATTTTTTCACCCATATCCCTATTCCTCTTTTCCCAAATCTAACCAAGATTCAAGGGAGAAAAGACCAGTTGGGTAGTGAGCCTTCCTACACATAGCCTTTCTCCACCACTTAGCTTCTTTGTACCCCATTTCCATGTATAAATCTTCCCAATTCCTTGACCTTCACACAAAGTCCTAGATCCCTTCCACAAAATCTGTGTTCCTCAGATATTCTCTCCAAACTTCTCTCCTTCCAATCATGACCATCTCTTTTGTCTTCTGCCTTCTCCCTTTCTCTAGGTTACTCTTAAGCCTCTACATAACCAGCAAGGCTCATTTTCCCATCTCCTTTAAATGCCACTCCCCATTATGAAACTTTCCCTGAGAGTTTGTTTCTTCCTCATTTTGTAATCTGTGCTTCCACCTCCTGATAATGCCTTTATTACACCACATACCATCAATGCCAATTCTGAACAATTCCTGGAATCTGAATTACATTCTAAGCTATGATTATGCCAAATCTCCAAATTATGTTGACAGTGTCTCTCATGCCACACTACCATTCTGCCCCTCTGACCAGCTGCTGCCTCTGATTTTGTGCTTATATTGTAAGAGGATGCATTTAGAGGCAGTTCCAGGGAAGGAGAGAGATTTTAGATTTCTCAAGCAGGTGGGAAAACCCTGGCAACATCATACTTTAGGCATTCAAAGTACAAGACATTCTACAACAGATAGAAGGATTATAAATCCTCTACTTTCCCTTAAAAAATATTCCAATTTATGAAATTCTGAACAATTTATGAAAACCTGAATTTTCTTGACAATCCTGAAACACAACTTTTAGTCTGTAAAGACTGTGTAAGTAATACTTACACAATCACACTATTTAAACATTATTTTCCTCTACCTTGCATCTTTTGAGTTTGTTGGCCAATTTTGATTTACATACTGAAACATTTACTACAGAGTTGCATAAAACAGTCAGGAGAGGAAAGGGGAGTCTACTAGTGACTCTGTTGAGAAAATGGTTAATACACTCATCCTTCATCGGACAACAGAGAATCCATGGCCCCTGAAGGTACCAGACACCAGAATGCATCAGTTTGGCTCTGCATGGAACTTCTTAAGTAACTTTTCACATGACTATTTGGGACACAAAGCAGGTTTTGTTTTGATCGGCTTTGCCCACAGACGCCTTCAATACCACCTGCAAAATGTTGCCTGGCTACTGTGCAACCACCTGCAACATTAGAAATTATGTGTAACAGAGCCAAAGGCAAGACACTGAGAGAAAGCTCAATCAGACTCAAACGGAGCAGCAGAAGCACAGATCTAATCTGACCTCAGTGAAAGACCTTTCATAAAAGAAGACTGATATAAAAAAAATAGATGGCATGTAATTTTTTTTTTTGCTTATTTACATGTTAACTTCTCCCTGCAAACATGCTCCTGGAAACACAATACAAAAAGCAATTAAGTGATCATGAGAGACAGATAATCTAACAAGTAAAGAGATATCCAAGAATAAATGAAAAATTAGCAAGAAATGCTAGTTCATATTTATTATGTAAAAAGGTTTAATTATTATTGATTATTAAATGCTAACAAAAAAAGTAAATTATCTCAGGTGTGCCATAATTTTCTGTTACTACACTCTGAAAGGCCTCACTTTATAAGTCAGGTCAAAATCATTCCTTAGAGCTAAGGATAAAAACAGAGATGTTAACAAATCTCCAAACCATCCCAGTGTGATGAATCCTAGAATCACAGAAGAGACTGAATGCTTCAGATTCTCAAATCAAAAGCATGTCAGTCAAACCAATTCCTTATTTACCATTTCAGCTCCTTCTTTTCTTTCCTTTAAGCTCTGAAGTTGCTGCTGTAGCTGTTCATTTTCAATGCACTTGGCCTGCAAGCACTGCTTCGCCTCCTTAAACTTTAACTCATAAAATTCTCGTTCTTCTTTCTGCTTCTCTCTCCAGCTGGAAAGTTCCTCATATCGGTCCTTCATAGCTTGGTTGTGCAACTTCATGGCTTCTAAATGGTAGCCAGAGAGAAGACATTGAATCACATTAATACTCTGTCCATGAGAACAAATTTCTACTACACTGAGCTCAGCATTCTTCAGCATCAAATGGGTTGGCAATAATTGGATATGAAATGTGAGCCTTTATTTGGCAAACCTTAAATACCAAGCCAAAACCAAACTTTTCACAGTTAGCACTATAATAAATAGCTTTAAAGCCACTGCTGAGATCACATGCTCACACTCACTGACTCCTTGACTTTTCTTAAACCAAGAAGGCAGAAAGATTGTTCACAAGAGATACTTGGTGAAACTGCTGAACTGAGCTTCCGAAACTACTGAGGCTTGGCAGGGGAAACATCCTAGACTGGTAAATTACTGCATGGAAACAGATGCTATCAAATCAAATGTCTCAAATATACCCAACAATGCTCTCCTCCAACATCTGGTTAAGATCTGATTGCAAGCATTGAAAAAATATACCAAACAACTTACAGCCGAGTCAGTTCTCTGTAAGTAACAAAGTCAGTATGTAACAACATCAGCCTTACTATTGCAAAACGGTTACAAGATTTTTAGGCAGAGTCAATGAAATTATTTTAGACATGCTTCTTTTAAAGCAAACAACTCAAAGCTGGTTGCTTAAAAATCCTTTATACTTGTACTTTCCAGTAACTTCCATTACATCCTGATGTCATATGATAAACTGCCCATAAATCCTTCAGGTTATAAAAAAAATATAGTCTGGAGAATGATTCTTCTGCAAGTTATGGGTTACAGCAGCTGTAAACATGTCCCTGAATATTATCTTATATAAGGTCTTTTAGCAAAATACCAGATGTACTTCTATAAACAACTTTCCTGCTAGATTCCTATGAGACAGAGAACTTGGACCAGGTCCAAAAATTATTCGGAAGAATTTAAACACCAGTGTAAAATCACAATAGAGGAGATATGTGATGTCATGCCCTGCTGTCATAAAAACGGTGAGATACCTCTGTCTTTTATACAGAAATTCTCATATCCCCTAATCTAACCATTTTATCCTAACCATTTAAAGAAAAAAATAACTGACACCTAAATTCCAGATCCAGAAGTAAATCTATCTCATACAAAGGACTCAAATCATTAGGAATTTTCAGGGAAGGCTATTGGTTTCTCCCAGATGTACCTTGCCATAGCCACCACTCTTTTTTGAGGTACAGAAGGTACAGTACCCAACCCCCTCCTAATGCAGCTTTGGCAAAATGTTTGCAATGGAGCCAACAGTTCTACAATACAAACCAAAAAAAATCTTTTAGAGGTTGATGAGCAAATAGCACATCACAGGAAGAGATTTTTCATGACACCTTCTACAATACATAGTGCTATACCACTTATATATAAAACTCTAGAGCAAGTAAGTCACCCTTACATTGGGCTGTTCTCCCGTTAATCTACCACAGCAATTCAATTTGAAGTTGCTACCAAATATCCTATTGATGTGTTTTATCAAACTGGCATTGTCACTTGCAGAGTTGTTTATACAGAGAATGCTACCCAGCAAGGGCAAACAAGAACAGAATTCATACTCATAGGACAAAACAAACCCTTCAGAAGAGACTCAGGGCTCTTTTATTTTAAGAACAGCTCACGTGCGCATTCACCTTTTAACTCATTGTTCTCGGTGATCAGTTCTTTCATCTGCTGCACCATCTCTTCAGGGGTGTAAGTGTTAAGGGCTTGGGCAGCCGTGCTGTCCATTCCATTTTCCATTTTACTCTTGGAATGCTCTCCATTTTCAGCAGGACGATCCTTCAACTTGCTGGACATCTCCGAAGCAGCTGTTACAAGGTTTGTCAAGAGAAAACTTTCAATTTCTTGCCCAATTATAAAGAAAGCATAATCACACGCTCATTTTATTAACACATGCAAGCCACATGTCTTGTCACAGCACAAAGGACCTTCAACCCCTCTAACCCCGTTACACCAGAGCATCCGTGAGCCCACATTAATCCCCCATGGGCCTAAAACACACGATCCCCAAGACGTCTTTCGGGCTACCCATCCCTTCCTCAGGAGCCCATTTCTCTGGGAATGAAACGAGACTCCCGCCTCGCCCACTCCCTTCCCAGCCTTGACAGCACTCGGGCCCCGCCGCCCGCCCGGCCCTGTCGGCGCTCCGGCGCCGCCTTTCACGCCGAGAGCCCGTTTCAGCTGATTTTTAACTTTCATTTTCGCTTTCTCGTCCCCTTTTCCCGTTCTCCTGCATACGCAGTGCTGGGGAGGCTGAGGCGCCTGCACCCGCCGCTGCCCAGGCACGCTCGCTCCGTCCCTGGGCCAGACCGGCCCCCGCGAGCCGCAAAACGGCGTTTTCCCGCCTGGCCTTTCCTTCCCGCAGGCCCACCCCGGATCCGCCGAGTCACCGGGCGAGCCCGGCCATGGCGACCGCCGCCCCCTGCTCTCGGCTGGCCTCAGGGACCCCGCTCACCCCTCAGGGCGCGCCCATGGAGACAGCGGCCCCGCTCAGCTGACGGACTGACGGACGGACGGACGGACTGCCCGCCCTCCTCCGCCACCGCCTACCTCCTCCTCCTCCCCGGGGACTTCCCAGTTCGGCCCCTCCCACCTCCCGGGCACGCAGGGCTCGCTTCTCTCCCGGCTCCCTCCCTGATGTTCGCCGGCCAAGCGGGAGCGGGAGCCAAGTCCCCCATGGAACAGCAAGGTCGTGTGAGGAGCGCTGCTCCTCAGGGGGAAAAGTCCTGCGGATCCATGAGGTTGGAAAAGACCCTGAGATCTTCGAGTCCGGTTTATGACTGAGCACCAGCTTGTCAACCAGGCAATGGCACTGACTGCCACTTCCAGACTTTCCTTTACAGTCTCATCCAGGGACAGTGATTCCATCCGCCTCCCTGGGCAGCCCACTCCAATGTCGAATCGCCCTTTGCGTGAAAAAAAATTTCTCCCAATGTCCAGCCTAAACCTTCCCTGGTGCACCTTGAGGCCATGTCCTCTCATCCTGTTTCTGATTTCCTGGGGACAGAGCCTGACCCCCACCTGGCTACATCCTCCTATCAGGAACTTGTAGAGAACTTTAAGGTCACCCCTGAGCCTCCTTTTCTCCAGGATAAACAAACCCAGCTCACTCAGCTGCTCCTCAAAGGACTCCAAACCCTTCCCCAGCTCCATTGCCCTTCTCTGCTCCCTCTCCAGCACCTCAGTGTCCTTCCTGAATTGAGGGACCCAGAACTGGGCACAGCACTCGAGGTGTGGCTCCCCACTGCTCAGTACAAGGGGGAGGAATGGCTTCTCCTGGCATGAGGCCTGAAAGGATCGAGAGGTGGGTGTGAAGTGAACAAAAGAATGTTATTGCACGGGGCATTTTAGTGATTTTTGCTACAGGATCAAATCAATTAGGAAGGGTTTTGCTATGCTGTGGGGGTATAGTCCATTAATGGCTGTCAAATAGTGTGGCTGGAGGTAGTGTCTGGCTCTGGAAGCCTTTAAATGCCAGATTCCAGGGATGGGGTTAGCTGGGGTCATCCACCCTGCAGAGCCCCAATGCTTTGTGACTGTGCTTAGCAGGATGTGGGTGTTATAAATGCATATTATGGTATTGGCTTTTCGCAAATATTAGTGTGGATACTATATGTGTGGTGTTGAAATGGTTTTTACGATATAGTTTTCTTTAGGAGTAATATAGGCTGATAAAGTGTCTTGATAGTAACTGCCTGCTTGGTTGGGTAACACCCAGTGAAGACACTTGCTACTGATATACCAGCTACCAGCACTGACCTCTGCAGAAATTGAAGACTACAGCCCAAATTAAGACTGATAAGAAAAACAAATTAAAACCACAGCAAAGAAACATGCATGCTCTAAAAAGGTGGACTCAAGGAGTGGCCATGCAAGACAGTTCCTGGAATATGAAAAATAGTTTATAGAAAAGTTTGAAAGTGTATGATGAGTCTCTGAATATGCAACAGGCTGATGCATTTAAGGGGTGTCTCCAAAACAGCAAGTGTCCTCTTCGCTGAATGCCAAGCACATGCTGTTATAACCTTTTGTTTTATTATTTGTCTCTTATTGTCTTTTATTAAACCTTTTAAAATCTACCAGGAAAGTGAACCTCGTTTTTCACATGGGCCTGGCAGTGCCTCAACTGCCTGTTCTTAAGTAATAAAGCCAACCATGAAGTTTTGGTTCCTTTGTTTACAATGTGAAAAATTGTAGCCATTGTAGCTAAAATGTCAGTTATTGATGTGGAAAATACCAATCTTTCGTTAAGTAACCCCATGGCTCGAAAATAAGCTCTTTAGATTTGAAAATGCTGCTTTGCCATCTCCTAGGAGTTGTGAGCTGTTGTTTAATGAAATCATGCCTTTCCACAGTCTGGTCTCCCCAGCTGCCCTCCAAGTGCCACAGCCAGGGATTTCCCAGGATGAGGGAGAGAAGTAAGGTGCCCCTTGCATGGTGGACCCTGACAAGGAGGAGTCTTTTTACAGGTTCAGGTTTAAACAGGGTGCAGCTTACAAATCTCCCAAGAAATAAAGACAGCAAATATTTGGGACCACCTACGTGGCAAAGAACAGGTCTGATAGCAGATTCATGCATGCTGAGTCCATAATCCATGTGCTTTTTGCTTACACTGCTAATGAACAGAGTCTGTCTCCTTGATGGTACAGTGAGATCTTCTCTGCATGAACGAGTGTAATCTTGGAATTGCTGTTGTCTCCCATCCCTCATCTGTGGCTGGATGTTAGACAGGAGTGTGTGGGAGTTAGAGGGGCAATAAAGAAAGCTTCCGAAAGACTGAGGAACAGAATTACTAGCCGCTCATCATGGCTTTTTATTTGAGCTCTGAGCTAAATTCTTGCAGACAGCAACACCTTACTGCTTGTGCAGCAAAGAAAATTGAGTTTTACTTTTCAGAAGAGTTTAAATAAATATTTGATATTTTTTTACACTCCTGATAGCTGTTTGTTCCCTCAGTAATCTGGTTTTAATACCCAGAATTAATTTTTGGCAACAGATCTTATTTAAGCCACAAATACCCAAGTTTTGGGGGAGCAGTTTATCTTTTCAGTATGTGCTTCACTGCCAGTGAGATTTATGTATCTCACAATTCTTTGAAGAGATCCAAATGCAAGAATAGTCCTTGCTTGCAGTTCTAAAATGGAGGTGGGTTGCCTGGAAGCAGAAATCATATATCTAATTCTAATTGGATTTAAACACTTTGCTTTTTAAAAGCCAAAGAAAAATTAGAATCCTTGTAGATATGGAAAGGAGATAAATAACGAAAGAGGCTGTGTGAAAAATAAAAAATATGAGACAATTTATTTACATGAAAGAAAAAATGGCTTCTGTATAAGGTGGATTAAAGTGTTTGCACAAAACTCCTGTTGCACATCAGCCTTTATCAAGGGATAAAGCAATTGTTTGGGCCCACCTATTTTATTCAGATATTTTTTTCACCACAGTTCCTCATATGATTAATCCTTTTGTGCATTCTGCAGGTTACAGGTGACACACAGAAATTAAATGTGTAGGCTCTGTGTAGGAAAGAGATCTGTTCTGACTCTCCTGGTGAGTGGTCTGAACTGCTGGGCTGAGTTAGGAGTAGCCCATCTCTCTATGCTGGATGGCACAGATAATAAATATTTGAAGGTAAGAGGTATAAAAGTGCCCAGCTTTCCCCAAGCTACTCCATAACATTTGTTTACAAATAAAGACATCGGTCAGCTCTGGGTCTGAGGGCTCAGATGCAGTCAAGTTACTTAAGAAATTTCCTTGTGTCATCTGAGCCATGGAAACAGTATACACTGACTCCCTAGCAAATGTGGGATAATTCAGTTTAGCTTAGTCTGAAATGATGGAGAATTGTGCTGAATTATCACATCTGTCTGGACTAACATCTTGGGTACTGTTTTTGCAGTTATCTGGGAGCTGATTCCTGAGAATCAGCCAAGGCTTAAACTTTGGAAAGCTTTGGTACAAAGAACACCTCTCTATGAATATCTCTACATATATACACTCAGGGCTTATGATTTATCCATCTCTCTGTCTGTCGTGGATTATGTGCCTCTGACTCTCTTAGGCTGGCTTTACTCTTCCTGTCTTTCTAGTCTCAGCATTGCTTTCTTGACTGTTGCTGCAGCAGCTGCTGGAAACTCCTGATTTTGGGCAGGATCCCACAGATAATGTGCAGACATAGCCCAAAGACTGACTTCTCTCTCAGGACAAAAGTAATATGCACTATCCTGGTCTGGACTGTGTCCTCTGAGCAGCTCAGGTGCCTAAAGAGGCTTTGCTTTATTCTGCCACAGAGCTATCTGTATGTCTGTAGAAGAACTACTAACCTTGATTAATACCTGGGCCTCTTGCCAGCATAAATGCTGAAGTGTTTGCTGTGACTTCAGATTTGCTGATTAAGCTTAAGTTCCAACTGACAGGTAATTTGAAAACACCATAAAGATATGTTCTTTGCAGGGTTTCAGCAGATTAAGTGGGGGAGAGGGGTTGTTATAGAGCACATTCAACTTCTGCAGTAAGCGGTACTCTGTGATGAATGTCACCATAACCTAGAGAGAAGTAAGATAATGACATGCATTCATTTCTTCCAACAACTAAGTACTACCATGGCCTGGAAAGGGCTTAGAGCCAGCTGGTAAAATTTACATTAAGCAGAGTCAGGCCTTAGATTATCATCTACAGTAAAATATCTACAAAGAGCATGAAAGTCCGATGTATGATCTGAATGTTTATCTGCCACTGACAGATGGTATGACATGTTAAATCTGGGGTCATCATGGATTTTTGATTATCAGTCCAGGATTGAACCTATTGCTATTGATACTCTTCTTAGCTTCCAACGGAAAATCATCAAAAAGGAAGTCCAGGAAGCCAAAAGATGACAGAAATAAAGTAGTAGAAAAAAAATGACCCAAGGTCCTGTTTTTAATCTAATAACCCAGCTATGGGCAGGATATGTGAAGTAGAGGTAGTGCCAAAGAATGTGTCTAACTAACTGCTTTTGTCCTGTTGTGAGTTTAATGCAGTGTGTTGTGTACCTCTTTCCCTCCCACCTACAGCCAAATGGATAACGTCTTTTACAACTGCAGTTATATAATACTCCTGTGCAATGACACAGGAGAATAAAGATATTCTAGTACAATTTTTGGATGATCTAATGCAAAGACTGCTGGTATATAGGGAAATTGTAGTGTCATGGTTTTATTTTTCAGATTTTTTCTTCCTCTAGTGACCTGCAGTTTAATTGTGCCAAGTTGCTGGAATTCCTCACCAGCAGCTCTGGTGTCTTTCTTGAAACCAATTCATTCTGTCACCAGTCAAAAATATTATCTGTCTTTTTTTTTCTAATAAATTTATTGATTTGAGTCAAACTAGCAAAAATATCCTACTTATCCTCAGTCTAGCATGAGCAGCAGCCATGAAAAGTATTCCACACTATTTCCTCTAGGTACCTGGCTCTGCCTTAGGAGTTCTGATGACAAAGTAATTTTCTGCCTGTCAGTAAGCTGCTTTAGAATTTTTGCAGAGGAGAAGAGCAAAATGTTAACCACAAGTCTGGTGGTTTTGTGACTTTGTCATTGCAGAGGAGATGAACTGACTCATGGCTGTGGAATAACTCCCACAGACAGCACTGTAAGGTCCTTGTTCAGGCTGTCTTCTCTTTCATGACTGCTCAGCAGATACTGGTGTCAACCAGGATGCAGTACATTTCACTCAAAAGCTGCCATGACAAAAATAAGATGGATAACTGTGCAGAAAAGCTAAAAACCAAGCTGACCACCATCCTTGTTTTCTCTTTCCAATAGATGGCAGCAATTCTCTTTCCAGATCATCGGTTGAACAGGTCAGGGGCTCCAGGATACCAGAAGAGTTTAAAAATACAGGCATCTTTGCCCTTTTCTTTTGCTGTTTCTGAGTTTGAAATTTGCACCAAGAAGGCAGCGGACTGAGAAAATATCTGAAGCCCTTGGAATGTGTCACTGCTGCCAGGTACAGCTGTGCCAAGAAAACACAGGCAGATTAACGAGCAAACATGACCCAGGGCTCAGAGATGGGGGAGGGAGGTTTACTTTTGCCTAAGGATGACCAAAAGTAAAAGTGGGACTATTTTAGGGTTTAATTGTGAAGGAATAGGGGAGCTATGGAAGAAGGGAATGGAATGTGAGGATTCCAGGTCAGATGGAGAAGTCTTGGACATCCAAGGAGCAGTGACAGTGCACCTTTTGGAGGAAGAATCACATACAGTGGACTGTCCAGGACAGCAGGCTTCCCTTAGAAGAAGTGACTTCTTAATGTCTGTATAAATCTTCAAGAGGAATTTAAACAAGGATGGAGCTGAGAAAGCCTCTCTTCAGAAAGTACTGTGGCAAAAATCTGTTGCAGATAAGACTGTTTTCTTTATCCTGAAATGCACCTGTGTTGTCATTAGATGAGAACAGCTCCATACCACCAGATGGGCCATGGGGAGGGATGAGCCACGCTCTCATCATACATTGTGACATAAAGAAAGAATTGGTTCCCGGCTGCAAAGAGATGGTCAAAATAAAAATATTTAGGTGTAGCATTATTTTAAATGTAGAAAAAGCATTATGTTGTTTTTAAAACATTATTTTAAAAAGCATAACTCTTCAACTATAGCCTGGAGCAAAGGAGTCCTTCATAAATTTTACCACTTAAATCCTTTTTAAAAATCTCTTTCTAATGTTTTCAGTCATACATGTCCCGTATTTTCTTTTTACCTCAAATGCCTTGGTAGGATTTTTGGTTGAAGAGGTCTTTGACTCCACAAGCTGCTTTCCTGCTAAATGTGGAAAATGTCACTCTAGTGGGTTGTGTAATTGCCACTCCTCACTATTTCTCTTTTTACTCAATCTGGAGGAGGGAAATAGTGCTACCCCAGTTAACCAAGCTGCACTGGCATTTTTGATCAGATGCAGCAAAGACAAACCACTAAGAGGACAATTCCAGAACATTATGAAGATTGTTACAGTGCAGAGTTTTCCAATAAGACAGCCCAGATCACACTCCTCATAGGAGCTAACTGGGTGTTTTTTCTAGAGCATCTTCTGAGTCTACAAGCCATGAACCCTCAACAGTACTCCACAGGACATGGGACCATAACTTCATCTTGCTCTTGAGATACTGTGGTTTCTACTGGGTGGAAATGAAACTTGCAAGCACATCTCATAAACTGCAGTATTACCCTGATCATTTAAGGGATATTCTCATGTTGCAGCCTTGGCTTATCTCTGTGATGGCTGTAAGAATACCCCAGCATACCTGGGAATATAGATGATGCCAGGAAGCTTGGAGTGCAGTTTGTATGGTGTTTAAGCCTCTTTGAGACAGCACTGCCATTGAAAGAAATGCAGGTGGAGACATACAGACAACCAGATCAGAGTGAACCTGGCCAGAGGTTTTAACCTGGATCAGTTTTTACCTAAAGCAGTTTTGCTTGTGCTGGCTCAAAACATGCTCACACAGTTTTGGTAGAAGGCTGGGGAGAAGTAGCCTTTGGACCTGTTGGAACAGGTTCAGAAGAAGGCCATGAAAATTAACAAAGGGCTGAAGCACCTCTCCTGTGAAGACAGGCTGAAAGAGTTGGAGTTGATCAACCTGGAGAAGAAAAGGCTCTGAGGAGACCTTAATGAAGCTTTTCAATACTAAAGGGGACTTGTAAGAAAGATGGGGAGAGACTTTTTAACAGGACTAGTAATGACAGGACAAACAGTTTTAAACTGAAAGACGATAGGTTTAGGGGGGACATAAGAGTAATTTTTTTTTTCTTGCAAGGAGAATGGTGAAAATGGGCCCAAATCGACCAGAAAAGCTATGGATGGATACCCCATTCCTGGAAGTATTCAAGGCCAGGTTGGATGGGGCTTTAAGAAGCCTGATCTAGTGGAAGGTGTTCCTGCCATGGCACTGTGAGGAGAGCAGTGAATACTGGGAATAATTTGGATTGAAAGAAAAAGTAGACTAGGAGAATTGTTCTGAGGCTATGTGAGGCAGTAAACTCAGACTGAAATTTTGTCAGGAAACAAAGTGCTTTTCATACAGCTGAGGGCGCTGAGCACTTCTTGAATGAGGTTGGCGTTTCGCAGGTTTGGGCTTTAAGTTACACTGCTAAAATGCTCTAATCACACATAGTGATGCTGGTGAGCAAAGCCTAGGCAGGGTTTCAGGATCCAACATTGCCAATAGCTGAAAAATTAATGACCTAGAACTGGTTAAATGACTGCTTATGTGCTTCAGTAAAGCATAAATTTATTGCCTTAATTTTAATGGCATCTTGAAAGAAGTCTTAGATCACTAATTTCCCCTTCTGAAGCAGCAGGGTTTTGTTTATTTATTGCAATTTCAGGTAGCACCATAAAAACAGAACTGAAGAAAAATGTCAGGCTCATATACCTGTATATTTGTATTCTGGTCATCTTCTGTCAGTTTTCTCTCATCCTCGTTTTATCCTTATCACTGAGATCCACTTCTTTGCATGACACGCCTTTGCCAGAATCATCACCTACAGCTGTCCCAAATTTCCCTAGAAATATCCTCTCTTGAGGTGGAATCTGCATTTTGGGCACATCTGTTCAGGTCTGGAAAAAAGACACAGCGATTTCATTTCACCCAGACTATGATGCATGATCCTTTTTAGGGATTTTTAATATAAATCAGATTTCTGTGGATTCTCATTTATCTTGCATTGATTTCTCTAACTTATTCAGGTTTCTTAAAATCGTTCTGTGGTTTTTGTTTATTCACCACTTTTTATTAGCAAATCCTTAATTCCAAAGTGCTTCTAAAGCTTCTTATGACACAAAACAATGCTTCTGATATGTTAACTCTTATTCTTACTTCTAGTGGTATGAATAAAAATTAGTTTACTTTGATGAAATGCATTTAATACATACACTTATTTTATTAAAGTCAAGTAATTACTGCAACTAAATTCTTTCTTAGTTGGATACTTCGTGTCTTTAGAAGAAAGGTTAATCTACTTATTGTGGCAGTCATTTCTGTAATTTTTTCAGCTCTAAAGGGACTTCTTGGCTTAGAAAGTTCAGGAATTTTGAGTCAGTCACTTGCCTTGTTTTCATCCACAGAAACTTTGATTTGCACTTTCAAGTATTGGTAATTAAATTAAAGGACCTGTGACTTGCAAGGCCATTTCATGTTGGGCAGGTAACTCATCTCTCTTAGGTACACGTGTGCATGGTGAATTCCCCACATGGAGATAAATCTCTTAATTTAGGGTTTGTGTATGACAATGTGGCTGTGATGGCATCTCCTAACTTGAGCTGTGCCTCAAGGCATGGCATGGGCCACCTCATTTTTTGTTCAGGTGCCCCGGCACCTAAGGCTCTACATTGTGGCATGGAACAAATGTCTTCCTCTATCTTCTGTGACCACACAGCCAGGCTGCAGCTGGCATGGGACCTTTGGGAGGGATTTGCCTTTCATCCCTGAGCACAGGACTTGGCTCCTGAGCTACTGAGCTCCTCGGTTTCCCCACTGAGGGATGAAGCATAGAGAAATGATTCTGCAGAGAAATGGCAGAGCACGTTTCTCTTGTCCCATTACACTCTTCACTGAGAAAATATAATTTCTCAGTACTCGTAATGTGGGATTCCCAGCCCATCTCAGCATTTCCAATAATATTAAAAATGGCTTTGGCAACACGTAAGTTCTTCATGGTAGAGCGAGGCAGCACAGGGACCATCTATTTTCTCCACATGAAGAAATACCTGGGTATTAAAGGGAGAGACATGCAGAAATCAAGCTGCCTGATGAGATGCAGACTGATACCCAGATGTCAAATGGTTTAATCCATGTTTCTGCCTGTCAGACTTGCTGGGGGTGATTCAAACTGGATTTCTCAAGGGGCAGCGTGTGGGTGTTCCCAGCGGCAAGTGGTTTCTCTTGGGTGTGTCCTATTTAACATGTTGTCTCTCCTTGGTCTTTGGGTGCTCTCAGCAGTCATAGCTATCAGACCTAGGGGGCTGTTTGGAAGGCATGGACCTCTGGGGCAGGTATCTCACAGGTGTGACCCATGAGGTCTTTGAGAGGCAATAACACAAGACAGAGGCATTTTACCCCCCCTGCCAGCCTTTCTGCCTCCCTCTGCAGCTCTGATCTCTCTTCAGGCAGTACCAGATCCAGGTGGGGTTGATAGCTCTGTAACCAGCTACTCCACTGGAGGCAGACTGTGATTCCTGAATGGGGCAGCCTAATGGCAAGTAGGGAAGGGAATGGATGCCACAGACAGCCACCACTCTAAATCCCTGCTGCTTCCTAAAGTGACATCCAGCCAAGGAAAAAAGCAGATGAGGGAGCAGGCCTTATAATCAGGTTTACAATTTGATCAATTATTATCCTAGCTGCAATAAGCTAGTTACAGAGATGGGAACAAGCTGGTGTCACAGAAAGCCAGCTATAAAAAGTGTGTTTCTAGACATGCTGAGTTCTGTGAGGACAGAGAAACAGCCTATTAAAATATCTTATTAACACACAGATTGTAGCCTCAAAGCTGCTGCTTGTTGTATACGTGTTTTATTTTTTCTCTCACTTTCACTTACTTGTTTCTTTGCTATCTTATGTAAAGGGATATTGTTTTACTTGGGTAGATTGTTGGATAATATAGTGTACAGGAGGTAAACACTTGTAGTTACTTCTATTTACTCAGCACCCTCAAGGTGAACAGTACATGATGCAGACCCAAACAGGAACCCAGACAGTTTCTTTGCAGTATTTCCTATCATAGAATCATAGGATATCCAGAGCTGGAAGAGACCCACAGGGATCATCAAGTCCAGCTCCTGACCCCACATAAAACAAGCCCAAGAATCTCTGTGTCTGAGAGCATTATCCAAGCACTTCTTGATTAAAGACAGGCTTGGTGTTGTGACCACTTCCTTTGGGAGCCTGTGCCCAATCACCCTCTTGGTATGGTGTTTAGTGTCTCACTTGCAGCCACCTCTTCTTATTTCTTCATTTTTCTCCAGCTACCTGATTTTTCTGGTTGGCCATTGGGTTAGAGGGTACAAAGGAGAAAGGATACCTGGCCTCAGCTCCATGCTGAAGAGAAAGAAAAGTCAGTCTTGTACCTGACTGAATTACATCACAACTTCTGTCTATTCATTTATTCAAGAGACAATGAAAGGGGAAGGAAATTTAATATTTTTTAGGCACTTGCTCTCACTGAAGGGTTACGATACTAAATGAAGATATTATTAGTTTAATCATTACATTATTTTTTCCCTATGCATTTATTAGCATTGCAATGTTAGTGTAGGATTCAAATGAGAGCTCCTGTCCAAGTCCCATTGCTTTGTTTAGCCTATCATTCTCCAGGAAAAGGACCCGTGACAAAATCTGAATTGAGCCCAATGTCAAACATCACTAATATCAAATATCACTGCCACTATTCCCAATGAAGTTTCCATTTAGGCGATTGTTTCTACTTGCAGTTTTTCTATAGTTCATCACTGTAGGGTCTGAGCTCCCCCGATGCTGTAGTAAAAACCTATAGATCTATACACAACCTGTTCTGTTTTCTGTATGGTTTTTTTTCTTGGCCTGATAGCATTCCCTTTGAAACCGTCCCCTTTTTTATAGGCTGTGCTCTGGGTGGCGATTTAGTACAAATCTCTTTAAGAGCCCCAGTAGTTGCTCCTTGAGGCCAAATCTGAGCTGAACACAGGTGCTATTGGGGTCACACCTGGAAATGGTGAGTTTTGGTACCAATAGTGTGTTCCAGAATAGAGAGAAAATATGGGAAGGCTCTTTTGAGTCCTGGAGGATTTTTGTATGGGATATGTGAACTTAGGGCTGGGGGAGGAGAGCTCATGAAAGTAAACTTCTTGAGAAGCATTTTCTCTTCTTTATTCTTTGAAAGTAAAGGGCCATCTAAGCTTTCAGGCTGCCTGAGACTAGCCAGTAAAGTATATTTTGGGATTGATCAGGGGAAGATTGTGAGAGGTAGATTAATATACTACTTTGGTTTTGCCCCTTATAAACTCCTCAGTGTGGTATCTCTGCATACCAAATCCCAAAGAACTTTCTAGATTTACAGCCCGTAAAGGCATGATTTGCCCAAACCAATACCCTAGACACATCTCATCCTTGAACCTGAGAAAGAAGAATAATGTTGAGTGAATGTAACTAGAGGAATTCGAGAGAGAAAAAATAACTTATATGGGAATGATTTTGCACAGATTGACATATTTCATGGACCACTTAGATTTCAGATGACTGAACTGTATTGGAAGAATATGCTGTTTTCTCCTTTTTCCTGTGATTGCCACTTTCATTTTTCAGCACTTGTTCACCACTAAGCTCAGGGAAGCAAAATCAATAGTGCTCCAACATTAATAATTGAGCAAAGTGGGCAGCCAGCTGAGTAAACCCCATCTCACTTGAAATCAGAGCAGTTACTCCTGACTTGAGCTAATATATCTGAGAATTAGGTGCAGACTGAGGTGGAAAATGGGATAAAAACACCAAAATAAAACAAAAAGGCAAACAGCTGGCTCCCCCCTGTGCTGTGCTGTCATGATTCTCACCAAAGGAGTGGCAGAAGTGAATAAGGATTGCTCTCTTGAATCATTCTGTGTTGGGATGTAATCAGGCAGAATAGTTTGAAAGCATCTTTAGTTTGTAGGAATGAACTCTCCAGGGGTCTGAGTGCTATTTCCAAGCTTCATCCTAAAGCATAAATCATGTACTTATTGAGAGCTGATCGTATAAAGTACAAAGTACTTTAAAGTACAAAGATAAGAGTGTGAGCTTTTAACTTGGGGAGTGAAAATAAAAAAAAAGGACAATAAACACTACTGAAAGTGTTTCTGAAGGGCATTTGGATACTCTCACAATGCAGGGTGAGAACCCCACTAGAATGTGATGCTCCACAACATCCCCTCGCTGAAATGCTGCCATTTCTGGAAAAGACTGCAATAAATTCCTAACACCTGTGGTGAAATTACACAGTGCTAAGGGACAAGGTCTCTTAATCCCAGTAAACCATTGAGCAGTAGGATGTCACATCAGATTCTCATATCACCCTTGTGGCTTCTGCAGTTTATAGATGAAAGTTGCCTACATTATGTCTTCTTTGAAAGTACTAGGTTTGGGAATCTCTAGATCAAACCTGCTCATAAATATTGAGAAGAGGGGGCTTCTCTGAGGGATAGTCTTGTTTTAATGGGGCAGAATATCAGTAAAGGTATAAATCATATCTGAGACAGCAGGATATAGCTGGCAAAGGAATTCAATGAGGATTAATGCCAAGGTGTCAGCAATCCAGGAGATGCATGATAGTATCGCTGCAGAGCCAAGAGATAAAAAATACCATGTAAAGTTTTCCTTTCTTTTAGGGAATCTCCTGGGTTCCTTGTGTATCTGGGAAAAGTGCTCTGAATCCTAAGTAGTGTGAAGAGGGAGACAGCCTGATTTAAAAGTGTTAAAATATTGCCAAGGGATGGGAGCATCCACAAGGACAGCACTCTGGGGTGGTGCTGAGCACTCACTGCATCAGTGCTGTTAGGTGCCATGTTGAGGATGAGCTGTGTGATGCACGAAGTTATCCAATCGAGAATTGCATGCCATTTCTGCAAGGAGTAAAAACTGCCTGCCATCTCTGTAAGGGGAAAGAATCAAAAAAACATGGTGCATTGGGGAATAATTCCACTACTGTGTATCAAAGCATCCTTTAAAGGGACAACACAAGCTCCCAGTTTGTTATTTGGATGAAGCCTGTAGGAGTGAGTTTATGAAAAGCTCTGCTAGGGCTGCATTTCAGCAGGGTGGAGTATGTAGCTTTTTCTCCCAAACAGCAGAACAAGATCAAAGCCTTTTATTTTCATGGCTTGCAATATGTTTTTTTATTCTTTCTTTTCAGTGGCCTGCAACACAATAAGAGTTGTGGCATGAAGAGATCATGATATTCAGAAACAAAGAAGAAACTAAAACTTTTCTAGGTAGGACCCATCTGTATCTCCTCTCCAAGCTCTATCTTTCCTCTTTGGCTTTCTGTGCAGCAGTTGACAGTATGTGTAAATCCAGAAAAGACTGGCAGAGCCAGGGGAAACACAGGAGGCAATTAATTCATCTTGAAACAGCACAGCCTAAACAGTCACCAGTGACCTGGACTGTCTATATAGAGAGTTTAGGTAATTGTGCTGCTAACTTGCCATCAGGGCTGGGTTTTTATGAATAATTTTTTTGCAGTGAGCAGCAAATATTGTCTTTTAATATGTTAATGAAGGAGGAATTGTATGGCTCTTAGCTGCAGCAACCACTTCTGGTCACGTGGTGCTGCCCATCACCCTTTGAGACCAAGGCAGGTCCAGCAGAGACCACTAGGTTGAACAAGAATCTCCAACCATGAACTCAAGGGCCAGAGGAAAGAAAAGAAGAGGCTTGTTTGTCCCTGATGATCCACTTGGATGTGTGCAGCCTGGACATGTACAGATGGAATGAAAAATAAGACCATATAGCATGATTCAGCTGATCCCAAACAAAGGTTAGGGGCAAGGAATTCCTATGTGAGCAGAGGAAAGGTTTGCAGGGAATTTCCCCTGGCTGCCTTTCAAAGTTCTGGCTGCTGCATATTGACCTGTGAGGCATTTGTTTGGTTAGGCTTTTATTTTCATTTTCTTCCTTTTTTTTTTTTCCTTTTCAGTTCTTGTCTGTTTTGTTTCTGAAAGAGTGACATCCTGGCCCCTCACATTTCTGGAGGCAACACACACATTCCTTGCAGCTCTCTCTTACCAAGAGGACAGAAAATATTCTTCATAATTACACATGATTTGATCATTCCAGCATTTCTACCTCTTCCCAGAAGTTTTATTATCATAATTAATTTGTCTGGCATCTACTTACAGCTCTAGGCATTTTCCCAAACCTTTAAACACACAGTTAGCAGTTCTGAACATTTCACTGCTGTATTTCTTTTCCTCAATTTGCTAGTTATAAATTCTTTGCTAGTAGTCTTTCCTGCAACATGAGCTTTATTCATGTAGTCCCCATTACTGTAGTATCATCATACTCCTGGTTCTCTTCTTCACCACAGCACTGTAATTAAAAAAAATGGTGCTATCCCTAGTTACAAATGAGAATCTGGGGTACAGTGGGACTAAGATTCATCTTTTGGTGACTTGCCCAAAATATCACAGAGGCAGAAAAGAGAATTACACTCTGGTGTCCCAGCTTCAGCTCTTGCTGGGCCAGCTAGATTTTGCTGTCTTACAATGTATTTCTCTTTCAGAAAATATTCTGCAATTTCCAGTGTATGCAGAACTCACCACTTTCTCAACAGCCTTTAGGGAAAGATGAACCAAGAGGGAAGAAATCTTAAGAACTGAGGATTCCTATGGGAAATTGTCTTCTAGCTTCTGGATATTGGGCAGAAAAAGATCTTTTGCTTAAGAGAGAGCTAAACTCTGATTTAACTGTGGAGTATTGATCATATTAATCAGATATGTTCATCATATTTGTCCATAGTAAGTTTCTTCAATCTCAGAGGGATGTAAGAGAGATGATCACAAATAATCTTGGGTTTCAATAGCCAACCCAAATCACACTAAAAGCATCAGTTTCAGCCTCCTGTTTACTTCAGTAAGGGTTGGTAGATTACTGAAATGAGAAACTCAAATCACAATCCAGCACAACTCTTGGTGGGATTCTGTATCAGTCACCACACAATGGGTGGAGCTGTTCGTTAGCCTGGACTGCATGTCCCCAGGAAAAGCCATGTACTGCAATGGTGGAATTCATCCTACCTCTGTCATTGCAAATTAATTGTACAGACTGCCAAAACTCCACAAGTTCTCACTTTACATCTGTTTAAACTCAACCCCATGTAATGCTCTTGACACAACTCACAAGACCCACAGGTAATCTCAGTCTGAGCACAGGCCACCTGTGCTTTGTTTGCTGGAATGGGAGCAAGAGGCCGGAAAACAAAGCTGCAGATGGAGATGCCAAAATTGTGCTCTTTGTCAGACAGAAACTGAGACAAAAATCAGGTTTAAACCTATGCAGAACTTGGCCAAACCTTACTGTTAATTTGGCTTCCAGCACAAGCAGTGCAGCACTGTAATACAAAACTCCCTTGGTGGGTAAACCACTTTGCACAAGCTGTCGGATTATAACTGAGTAGGATTAGACATGTCCTGGTGTGGGCAGCTTTCTCCAATGTCAGAGTGAGTGCCAGCTCTCCTGGCTCAGCATCCTGAGTCCTGGTGTGATTCAGTGTAAGAATGTGGTGAACAATCTGGAGTCTCTAGTCCCATCAGTTTGTGCTCCTGAGACTGTCACAAGAGGGAAGTGGTCACTGAGTCCATCACAACTGGAGAGAGAAGCTTGCCAGACTTAGACATGCTGACTAGTGGTACCCAACAATGTCCTAAATAATTTCACTGCATTTACTCTGAGTATACTTTTACTAATTAACTGGGCAAAACCTTAAAACAAACAACTAAACAACAACATAAAAAACTCCCCCAAACAAACAAACAAACAAACAAAAGCAGCCCCAAAGAAAAAAGGACTTCAAAGCATTTCACTTACATTAATTAAGCTATATGTCTATGTCAGTCCGTGTCAGCCAACAGATATTCAGCAATCCTTATCTCTACACCGCTGAGCCTGATAAAGGTCTAATTGCCTGAGAAATGTACAGCCCTTGGGACTGCAGTGGCAAAAGCAATTTCCTTCTGCACAGTGGAGCCCTAACGAAAACACCTCCTGCTTAATGAAAGCATGGAAGATTAAGGGACAAAGGTAGGGGTGTGGAGCTGGGCTGCAGCCAGACGGGGTCTGCGTGGGATGGCTGGGGGCAGGAGGAGCCCCAGGCAGAGCAGGAGGTGCCTGTGCCACTCCTGCCACATGCCCCAAACACTGGTGCCACCGAGGGGCAGCCGCTGCCTCCAGGTGCTGTCAGTCTTGCCGGGTGCAACCAGGGCACCGCCCGCAAAGATGAACTCGGTCCCCACGGCTGCCTTCATTTGCCTGAGCAAAATCTGGCTACTTGTTGCAGGAGCGTTTAGAGGTGAAAGGACTGAGGACAGAAAATCTGTAACAACAGTGTTTCTTTGTTGCAAGTTGAAGAGCCAAGTTTAATGCAGGATGCAAAGCTGACCCTGGGGTGAAACATCACTGAGCGTCCTCAGAGGCTGCCCTCCCACGCATGAGCCGAACTCAGAAAATCTTTGATCCATTCGTGTTTAAAAGTGAGAGAGAGGGGGAAAAGCCCTACAAACTGTTCTAGAGATAGAATAAAACAGCGGAAGCAGCAAAGAGAGGTTAATGTGGATTTTGCAGCAGATACTGATGAGGGACAATTTCCCCATTTCCTTTCTGGTTTAGAAATAAGATTTCATGGACACAGAGATACTTATGGAAGAGCTAATGAAGCATAAAGCTGAGTGTAAGACATCATGTTCAGGGGGCTGCGCACAACTCACAAAAAAGGTCTTTCCCTTTTTTCTCCCCACAATTAAAGAAAAAGAGGAGTTAACACCTGTGCTTGCTTTACTCTGCCATTTTTCACATTTCCAGTTGTTCTCAGGGGAATCAAAGTGACAGATTTATGCAAAGCTGCAGTTTGGATCTTTTCTTGCCCCGGAGCAAGGCTTTTATCCAAGGTTTTCTTTCCCCCCTTCATGAGAGGACAGTGAAGAGGAGGAATGCATCACACTTAGAAAGAGCAAAGAAAAAAAATCTTTCACAGCTGTTTCTAGCAGCTGAGATATATTTAATCCAAACTAGAGATTAACATGCACCTCTGTGGAAGAGCTATTTCCCCTCCCCCTGTGGTTGTTATCACCTGCGTAGCAGACAGGGCTCAGAGATGAACTCAGCAGCAAACTCATGATGAGAGGATAGAGGGCTGCAGTAGGAAAGCTGTGAGCAAGTGTCTTTTTGCTCTTATTCCCGAAATTCCTGCTATGGATTGATTCTCCAAGTAAGGTGGGCAACTTCTTTGGGCTATCTACATTATGAATGCTACTTCTAAGTGCTTCAGAACCTCAGGTTTGCCTATGCCCAGCTCCAGCAAGCCTCTGTACAGCAAGGTTTTTAGCAGGGTATCTGCAAAAAGCAGCTCTTCTGTAACATGCTTTGGAAATGGGATGAGCAGAGAAGGTCTCTGTCTCAGTGCTACGTGCATATAGACGCAAATGAGTAATGGCAAATCTTCAGTAGCACAAGAACTCCTGCTGTCTCATCAGGGCGCTGAGCCATGAGCAGCAGTTTGGAATGTGCCCTCCTAGTGAGCACGTATGTTTTATCTTCACTGCTCAGTGTGCAAATGCCCTGAAATCCCATCCTTGAATCTGTAAGGGTTTGGGAAGCAGAACTATTAACACCTGTATGGACTTTCCTGTGGTGCTTGTCTCCGTGTTATCTGAGTGCTGCAAACAAGTTAATGGATGTGAATTCACAATCTTTTTATGAAGTAAGAAGCTTCACCCATGTGACCTACCAGGCTCAGCATTTTTGTCCCTAAATCTTATCCTTCCAGTCAATCTTCTCCATCCTTATGTTTCAGCCAGATATGAAAGTCTTGCCTCTAGTCATAGGAAAAAAATCTCCTACACAAGAAAAAAAGTCTAGTTATTCTTTAGACTACCCCGGTGAAGAGAGCATTAAGACCTTTTCTACAGAAATCTCACCCAAGATAAGCATGTAAAATGTGATATTTCAGCCCAAACAATTAATGCAATCCAAGGAGGAGCCAGGCAGCTCTGCTGACAGGCCATGTAATCCAGCAAATCATTTGCTTTGGCTGCTGCTGCTGTACCTTGTAGCCTTGGCTTCAACAGTACCTGTTTTGTACATGTGTCACCAGCCCCTGAAATGGTGGCCAGAGGACAGCTGTCCTGGCCTTGATATATGATGTGAATTAGCCAGCTTTGCACTGGCTGCTGTGTGTGTGCAAATGCAAGGATCCCTGCGCATTAGTCTCTGCCACTTGGTCATCAGCAGTTGTGTGGGTGAGTTTCAGCAGAGGCAGGTTCTGGAGCTGTTTCCTCCTCCTTTGCAATTCTGATGGTTTGTTTGAGCATCTCATTACCAATGAATCTGGGAACAGGACTAAATTACCAATAGGAACCTATCAGCATCATTGCCTTCATCACAAGCATTCAAACGAATCCTTCATGAATGTTGGTGGTGTTGCTGACCCAGCTGCAGAGGAAAGAAATCCCCCTGAGTCAGGAGGACAGTTGTGCTCAGCACCAAGCCAGCTGATTGCCATCAGAGCAGGAGGCTTCTCCATGAGGGAGCTGGATCAGAGCCCATTTCACTGCCTTGGCCACGTGCTTGGGTTAACTCACCAGGTTAAGTGTAGCCTTTTTGTCCTTTGTAAAGGGTAAGTTCTAAAATCCAAAGAAACCTCCTGCACATTGGTGGGAGGATGTGCTTTCATGTCAGCTGCTCTGTGCATAGAGCTCTATTCAAGACCATGGCAGAGATGAACAAGTCCTACTTAAGGCAGAAAAATACAAAGCCTATATGCTAATAGAGCAGGGCCTTGACCCATTTAGTGAGATTTTTCCTTGGTGGTTTGATGCCCTCTTAGCAGCAGTTAAAGAGAGAAACTTGCTGCCTGGTGGTTGGGGAACAGTGGTTCGTGAGGAGTGGGCACATCTCATATGACTATTGCTGGAAATTGGTGGGAAGGTTATGACCCTGCACTTGACACACCAGACAAGAAAACTCACCTCTCTCCTCTTGGTACTTCATTTAAAATGGCCCAGAATTTGAAGTAGATGTGGGGATGCCCACAAGAAAAAAAGGTGCTTTGGGAGTGATGGTGGGGCTGTGGTGGGGCTGGCACAACAGCTCTCTGGCTCCAGAAGGGTCAGGAGCACAGGGAGCAGCTGAGAGAGGGCATAAGGCAGGGAGTGACACTCAGGTAAGCCCAGCTTTCTGCAGGACAGGAGGCAATGCAAACTGGCCAGTGTGAGAGTTAAAGCTGGTGTTACAGAACATCTGACAACTCCTGTGGGGATGTACAGGTTTCTCTGATGGGGTTTGTACTGGACATCTCCAGTTGTTGACAATGTAAGAAAAAAGGCTTAGAGTTCTCATAGTTCCTTTTTCCTTTCTTTCTTTCTTGCCCTTATTTCTCTAGTTTTACCATATACTGTTCAATTAGTTAATTGCTTCATCTGTTCCTTCTTTGCTTAAAATTTTCCTTGACAAGCTACTTCCCTTACTGCCCTTTTCTTCCTGTCTTAAGTCTCTTTCTCCCACTTCCTCTGCCTTTCCCCCACTGTATTTAGCTTTCTCTTGGGCTCTGCATCCCTGTGTCTGCCTCATTCCTCATTATTTCCTACCCCTTCATCTATGGGACTTCCTGGGGTACAGGGGCACTTCTAATCCTGTGATAGTCTACAGTAATCTATCACTCAGTAATCTGTGCTGCCTTGCCCCTCTTTGCCACAAGTCTCCCCTTCCAGATGTTCATCACATCTGCACACGAGGCACTCACAGCCCCAGAGCCAGGAGGTTGAAGTCAGACCCAGTTCAAGGAAATGCCGGATTCACTGGGATTCCCCACTCAATCCAGAGCTCCTTGGGTGTTGAATGAGACATGGGATGGGAAGCAGCTGTTTTTCTTACCTCATCCCATGAAAAATAATCAGGTACTCCATTGATTAGTGCAGTTTGAGAGAAGAGAATTTGTGCTGAAAATTGGTTTATAATGGAAAAATATTTTAAATAAAAATGCTTTAAATTATATAGAGGTGTTTTCTAATAGAACTGTCATATACCATGAGACAACTTTACTGGAAAGAACATCTATAATGAGAAACAAATCACACTGACCTTTGCTATAGGCTTGAAAGCAGGTTTCTTTGGGGTTGTGGGGACTCATTTGCCCTCCAGCAGTGGAAGAATTAAGATGCAATGTTTAACATAAACAAGAGAGGTTTAATCCCAAATCCTTGTGGGAGAGCACTTTGTGTTCTCTTAAAAGTTCAGTAATTCCATAAGCAAGATGGACAGTTGGGTTATTTTAGACTCAATGAAATCAGGGGAGGGACAGAAGGGACGTCAAAGGGAATTAACTCATCAGAGTAAGAACCCAGTTGTGAAAACTGAGCAGAGAGTGAGTTCAATTGCATTAACCATACATGGTGCCAAAGTCTCTCATTATAAGATGTCTTTTTCCTCTTTTTGTTCTGTCCAGCCAAACTGTAAGAAGAGATGTTTGTCTACATGGGATCATCCCAAGCTGGGGCTGGGCAGCCTCCTGTACACAAGTGCCCATTGCTGTTCAGACAGTAATATAAGAGGAATGATTCTCATTTCCATTTGGGCTCTACACAAGACCCTCTGAGGGCAGGTGCTGGTTTCTGAGTGGTGAGGGAAGAAAGGCTGCACAGGGACACTTGTTGTTTCTGATGACCTGTCTCTGCTTGATCTACCTGCACATGTTCTCTGCACTTGCGAAGACAGAGTGGGCTTTGTTTGGGAGCATCTTGGCCCTTTTGAAAGGCAACCCCTTCCACAGCTCTGGTGTGTCCTTCTTCTCTTCTGCTGGGGGCTCACAGAGAAGTCAGCCCCAGAAATCTGTTACCACTTAGAGCACTAAATTCACTTTAGAAAATGACTGTGTCAAACATGTTACCTCCAGCTGCGATTCAAAAACTGAAGAAAATTCAACTTTCAGGAGACATAGGAGGGACAAGATATAAATCCAGAAAACTTGAGCAAAGACAAAACATTTCACATCTCTATTGTTTTATTTCCAGACAAGAAGCCAAAGTCCTACACTATGAGTGTTACATTAGGACTTAGATATGTAAGCATCACTTTCTTCATCACTGTCCTGTGATCCTGCAGCTGAAGAGAGCCAGTGTGAGTGACTGGGTGCTGGAGGGATTATTGCCCTGGCCCAAAACCAGGTCAGAATTACCTTCACTTGATAAGTGAAGCTTGGATTGAAGAGCAAGTTGTATTTTGCCAATACAATTTTTCTTCAGGAGTGAATAATGAAAATTGTTCCATACTTGTGTAATGCTGGCTAGCAGAATAAATTTGGTTCTTGGAAAAAAAGAGCAGATAGATGTGGTAGCGCTGCTCTCTCCCTGGCTCTTTGGAGACCAGCTTTATGATCCTGAGTTCATCTCTGGTGCCTGCTGAAGAAAAGAATGTTAAAAATCTAGGGCAATCAAGCTACAATAATGTCTGGTCATCTTGTCATCAAGTAAAGGAAAGTGTGTTGAAATTATGCAAGGGAATACTTGATTATTGGATTATAAATGCCAAAGCTGGGTGAGAATTTCTAATAAGAGGGTTTTTTTTCACATAGCAGACAACACATTAAATGAATCTATGGATGGAATCAAAAGCCGGTTAGATCCAGAAGGAGAAAAAGCATAAGATTTTAACGTTGGAATGACTGACCAAGGGATGACCTATCTTCTCCACCACCTGAGATTTTAAAGTGAAAATTGTGTCTTCCACTTTCTCCTTCTAAATTCAGTAATGATCATGACACAGGAGTCCCTGGGTGACATCATCAGTGTGGACAGACTAGACTTTCCTAACAATCCCTCTGCCTTTAAAACCTCTGATGCTTAAAAAGTGCATTTACCTGAGCCAGGGTTCACCCCAGGGACAGGGGAATTAGACATCTTTATTCCTTTCTCCTCAGCTGTGGGAATGCTGTGTTTGGATATCTTTCCCATCGCCAGTTGTGTTAGTGGTATGTGTTATGCAGATGTGTGTCGACTGGGAGCTACGTTCAGACAGCACATTTCACACTGATTTATGAACAGACTTATGATCACAGCAACTTCTGGCCTCTGCTGACTTGGGCTGGGATCAGCTTGCATGTTGTTGCTATTCTTGTTCTTGGACCTGCAGTCATGGCTCACAAACCAGCTGCTGCAGAAATGCAGAGCTGAGGAAGCCCTTGCCTCAGAGCTCCTCTGTAAACAGAGTGGAGGAGGCAGGTAGCCAAGGGAATCCAGGGGAAAGATGGGAGGTAAATATGCTCAGTCATGATGAGCTGGAAAAGGACTGGGTGTGGCAATAAGTTGGATAGGCAGTGGTGGGTCACGGCTGGGTCTGCCCAGGAAAAGATGCTGCAGGACTCCAGGCATGAGACAAAAAAGCATCTTTGTTGTGTGAATGGCAGGAAAGGCAGAATGTCTGGGAGAGGCTACAGGCAAAGTGTCAACACAACCTTGAGAAGTCTAAAGTGAGGATGTCATCCAGGTTGTAAGTCCAGGTGATGGATAAGAGAAAAACAGTTCCCCTTCAGACAGAGTGGGTCTGAGATGAGGACCAGATGTCCCCAGATGTCAGGGAGCCAGGCTAAAACGGGAGTTTCAGTAGGAGAACACAACTAACAGGACAGAGGTCCACATCCAAAGAAAACTGCATTTGAATTGGTGAGGTTTGTCAGAGATCAGGGCAGAGGGAAAGGAGAGCAGGACTCAGTGACCACAGTGAGGGCAGAATGGAGAAGGGAGATTGGTTTCAAACTGAGAGTAGGTTTATATTAGATATTAGGAAGAAACTCCTTACTGAGGGGTGATGAGGCACTGGAACAGGTTGCCCAGTGAAGCTGTGGATGCCCCATCCATCAGAATGTTCAGCATCAGGTTGGATGGGACTTTGAGCAACCTGGTCTAGTGTAAGGTGCCCCTGCCCATGACAGGGGGATTGGACCTAGGGAATCTTTAAGGTCCCTTCCAACCCAGCCCATTCTATGATTCTGAAGATGGACAGGGGAAAGGATAAAGGCCAAAGGGGATAAGAAAGGGCAGAAAGATACAGTGAAGGTATAGCCAAAGATTTCCATCTATACCAACTGCCTGATCCTTCTACTCACTTTTCTATTTGAATTCTAATTGATATTACAGTAAGTCTTTTTACTGCTGTACATAAAATAAATCTTTCCAAACTCTTTGAGACAACAGTGTATTCCCAGCTGATCTCCAAAGACAGGTCCAATTTCTCCATGGTCATGACTACTCTTCAAAAGAAAAAACATGGAGAACTGTGACCAGAAAATATGATTTTTTTTTAAATAGGAATCAGTCAGCCCAGTATTGGTACAAAAATAGTTAAATAGAATGGACCAAATGTCAAACTATGAGAAGAATGACTTAAATTAGAGAAGCATAGATAGAAGAAGCTAACAAAAACATCTCTTCCTGTGGGGACACTAGCACAGCCAAATAGTCATCTTTGTAGGTCACACAGTTTAAAGAGCAAAAATCTGGGTTTGATATTTTGTACCCTGGACTACAAAGGAATTACTGCAGATATCCAAATAAAAGACAGCTGGCTGAGGTTTCAGATCACCTACACCCATCAGAAGGGCAGCCAGACTGAGCACCGTGCTCCCCTGTTTGATACCTGGACTAACGCTCAACTCAGTCAATACTTTAGAGGCAAAGAGAGACAGAGCAGAGCAATGTTTTAATAAAAGCTTTCAATCACCCACATTGCCACAGAGACAGCAAAGAAAATTACATAGCCCAGGGGGAAAAAACTTTGATTTAAATATCTGTAAAAATGTGTGAAAAAAAAGGAAGCCCTCCTGCCTGGGAAAATCATGAGCCTGTCTCAAAGTCTACAAGACTATCTAAGCAAAGGAAGTGAATGAATAACTGTGGCACATGCATGAGTGGCTGAAAGTGCAGCCTGAGCAGTAATTGGCTCTATTGGTGCTCCTCTGATTAGCTGGTTTTGGCTACAGCACTTGTCAGACCCACGCTGAGTTCACAGTACAAAAGTATTCACAGTGCACTGAAGAACGTCTCAGATCAGCCAGTGGATCCCTGCAGAGAAACAGCAAACACAGATCTGAAGGATGCAGTCTCCAGGGAGGGCTTTCAATCCTTACTTTGTGTCACTAATTCCTCGTTATCTAGAGCTGGAAGAGAAAGGACTCCTGGAACAGATTCAGATGCTCCTGTTACTTTTCACTACCTCAGAAATGAAGGAAGAGAGAAGAAAATTGATGATGCTTCTGTGGAGAGAAACTTAAGAACAAAATCACATTAATCACTGAATATAGGTGGTTTGAACTCTACCAAAATACCCATCTGAGTTGCTAATGAACTGAGAGAGCAAAAGGATCAGCTTATTGATATGGGAAGGAAAGGTTACACACTGATAAATCTCCAGAGAGACTCCTGACAGGGAGAGGTGTCAGCTGGGGACATGTCACAGAGGGCACAGGGGAAGATGAGCCACCTCAAGTCCTTACAGTGACAGTGGGCACAGCACCAGCTGAATGGAAGAGACCAAGGAAATCAGGTGCTTCCAAGGAAGAGATATTTTTATGTGCAGACTTGCACACCTACTGTGTCTATTCAGGGTAATGGCTGAGACCTCCCTTCAGCTCATTCAGCTCTGAAATCAACTCCATGGATGCCTGCTATATCCTCAAAATGTTGACATGACCACTGTGCAGAGTGGCAGAGAAATTCCACAGAACATTAATTATTTGCATCCACACTCTGGTAATCACCATCAAAAAGCAATTTGGAGAGCATCAGCCAGCACCAGAGTATGCCTGCAAATGCTGTTGTTTTCTGAACTTGCTCACTGATTCAAACACCCTGATCAAATATAAGTAGTTTCAGTTATTAATAGCAGTATTAAGGAAGGACTTCCCTATTTTGCTTTTGAGCTGCCTGTCCTTTCTCACCCTCCCAGCTAAATTATGTTATGTGGTGGCTAAATGAAATATGAGGAACAGCAGAACAGATCACAGCTTAGATTGATATTTCCAAAGTAGCTTGAGGAGAATTGACCATTATTTATTTGCAACATACAGTAAGCAGAGATGAAAGTTGTGAGGCTTTTCTACCCAGAAGATATCAATCTTGTATATATACACAGAGAAAATAGAAACTCTGTTTTACACAAGCTAGAATTTGGTTCCAAAACCAACCTATGGCTAAAAACATCTCATCAGCTTCTTGGGGCTCTGTCTGTAGAGTAGTGGCACTGAAGTAATAAAACATTTACATGTTGCTTCCCACACTGAACACAAGATTTGCATGGGTGAAGCTGCCAGGCTCTGACACCAGCCATACCACTTGGAAAGACATGGACAGACATGGAGAGACCACCTTGGATGGGCTGAACATCTCTCCCACCACCTGCAGCACTTCTCTCTATTCTTTACCAGTATCTCAAGATATCATTTCTCAATAGAAACCTGAAGTTTGTACCAAAGCCTCTATTTACACTGGATTACACAAAATGTCTCCAAAACTGCATCAGCTTTATCTGAAGTCAACATCAACCTCAATTCTTTGTTTTACTCTTTATTTTTCACTCATTTATCTAAAATACTGAAAGAGGCTCTGAAACCTTCTCTAACACAGTTTTACCCCTTCAGGTTCCAAAGCAAAAAGCAGTTTTTCCTAGTGGTTAACATTAAAGAAATACTCAGCTAGTTGGTCTTTTGGGATTTCTTGAAGGTATTTTCTTAAAAAAATTCAAAATTTCTTTTAAACTTTTTTTCCTGAAAGTTGGAAGCAATTTGTTGATCTTTGAGAAACAGGGAAAAATAAAAAAACTCTATCTGTCACTCTGAAATTACTTTTAGGGAAAAAAATCAAAATCTCTTTCTCCTTTAGCAAGAACCAACTTTGCTTTCATGCATAAAGCTATTATGAAATATATTGTAGCATCTTGTCATCACGAAATATGAATACTACTTTGTTAAGCTCTTCAGCACACAGATGAGACTGATGAAACTATTCCAGAGGAAGACACTTGTCTCTGAAGATGTTTTATCTCACAGTTATGGAGTTGACTCAGCATTATTCAATTGACAATTCATTATTTTGCATATTATTTCGAACCCAAGTCCTGCATAAGGACCCTCCTATACCACGTGCAGCATGAATATGGAACAAAGAGGCACCTTCTGCTTCCAAGAGCTCCTAGTCCTTGTAGAGGACTGGAGTGGCAGATGGAGACAGAGATTAAAGGAACCAGCCAGGACGTGCTACCAGACTTTGAGTAATCTTTACAGCCAGGGGGACATTTAACTGCAACTGTGTCTCCATGATGTTCGTATAAAGAAAAGCTCCAAAATATTTTAAGTGTCCCATGCCCATTCCTGACTATTATTCTAAATGAGATCAGATGTGGGAAAAGGAGAATACTTAAATAGAAAGAGGCTGTTGGAGGCTGTGAGTGGTGCAAGGCCCCCAGGGATCCTTGGGAGAAGCTCCACAGCAGTTTGTATGTGAGTTTGTATGGGAGAGGGTCAGTCTTTGAGCTCTGTGCCAAAAAGCTGGAGAAGCCCTAAGCTGCATCAGACTGTTCTAGGATGAAACAGTGGGAAGTCAAAATATATTGAGACCTGGCTTTTTACTTTCACCTGGCTCACCAGATGTATTTTGGAAAATGATTGCAGGCTGCTAGGAAGAGCTGGTCTCCTACAAGTTCAAGTTTTTCTTCAGCTTCATTTGACGTGGGAGAAGTGGATGACTAGAGCTATAAGTTTCTACATAAACACATCTTAAGTTCCCCAGGATTTTCTTTCCTTGGGGAGCTGTGCATAACCCCCTGCTCCACTGGGACCCTTGCACTTCCAAAACCCTACAAGCCACACCTTCACCTTCCAAAGTCCTGGGTGCCACCAAGTGCTCACCCCGGGTCCAGGGAGTGTCTGGCAGCAGCTGCCCNCTCCCTCCCTCCCCTTTGCACCCCTAACCCCTTCGCATCCCTCGCTGCCTCCCCGCGCTCTCACCCACCCCCGGTCCTCCGCAGCCTCCAGGGCACCCGCAACGCCTCCGGGCCGTCCTGCCCCCACTCCAGCCCCCCTGACCCCCGGCCCGGCGCCGCCCGCGATGCCGCCGCTG
>VXBI01000146.1:666849-695736 GCA_013397375.1 Toxostoma redivivum | reverse complement strand
ATCATCGTGTACGCGCGGGTGCTGGCGCTGCACCCCGACCCCTACGGCGCCTACAACTACCTGCCCTGGCAGAGGGGCCCCCCCGGCGGCCCCCAGCACGCAGCGGGGGACCTCTTTTACTCGGCCGAGATCGAGCTGCTCTGCGACCAGGCGTGGGGCAGCATGCTGGAGGTGCCCGCCGGCTCCCGCCTCAACCTCACCGGCCTCGGCTACTTCTCCTGCCACTCGCACACCGTCATGCAGGGCTACGCTTATTTCTTCTTCCTCCGGTGAGTCCCGGGGTAGGGGTGTCCGGGGAGGGGTTGGGATGTGGCATCCCGGCTCCGGGGCATCTCCGCGGGCGGGGGATGCGCGCCCGCCCCTGCCCGCAGGGTTCGCTCCGTCCCGCTGCCGCTCTCCGCGCAGCGCCTTCTCCTCTCCGCTTCCACCCAGTTTCGTAGGGAAAGAAAAGCCCGAAACACCAAACTCCCGTAGTATTCCAGCACTGTCGACCACCACATGCACAGGGAGCTGCTGTTGAGTAGCTCGTGAGTGCTGCTGCTTTTGTTTTTGCGGCGGGACGGTCGCAGAGCTGGAGAGAGGCCAGCGCCTGTTTGTCGAAGTTTGGCATGGGAGTTTAAAAACCGTCCCCAAATACTCACCCGATAGCTTTCCATCGACTCTCCCGAGTCCCAGCCAAACCCTGACTTTGGGCTCATCGAAAGAATAAGAAAATAAACCACAATGTGGGAACAGAGCCATCTCCGTGACCTTTCAATTCAAGAGCATTTGCAAAATACTACTCAGTGGCTTGTTTTGAAATACTTGGTATATTCTTGCACTGGGTGCATAACAAAACTAATTTTGATGCTGTCTAGGGCTTAGTCTGCAGCAACATCTTTAAACACATTTTATTGACACAAGTTATTTATTGACTGCTTGAAGGAGTACTTAAATTCTGGGCTCAAGGACAAAGTGATGGAAATTCAGTAGCAGCCATGGCCCAAAATATAGATTTGCCTCCTTCATGTAGTTTCACAGGTGTCTGCAGCATGGAAGGAGCCTGTTTGGTCCTTACTGCTGCTGCCTGATCCAGTCCTTGTGGTGGAAATTGTCATTTTTGGTGACTTACATGCCAGGAGAGCTGAGAGCCACTTGCCGACTAAAAGTCTGTGTGACTTTCTGTTGAGCCAGGCTGAAGTATGACAGGTGACTTCTGCAGGAGAGAGAGTGCTGTTCATTCTCACAGTGGGCTGCCCTTGAAATCTGTGTTCCAGAATGGATGAGAACTACATCCTCCTGCCACATGGAGTCAACTTCCAGGAGGCAATTTTCCCTGATACCCAGGAGAACAGAAGAATGTTTGCCAGCCTTTTCCAGTTTTCAAACTGCTCACAAGCACAGCACGTGTTGAGCTTCTCCAGTGACTGGGAGATTCAAGAGGACAACCAGGTAAGAGATTAGTTTGCTTTCCAGTGCTTGTTTTCCAAGTGGGTTCAGGCCTTCCCATGTCCTTTGTGAACATATGAATATGAGTGCAGAGCAGCAGGTCCCTGATTTTCCTGTTCCTTGGGTAGTATCACTAGCAAAGTAACACACTGGTGAGGAAATATTAAACTGTTTTCAAAGCTGACCTCTGTGTTAACCTCTTTAGCTTCCCATGGACCTGAGCAAAGCTTGGTATCAACTTGTTCATGAGCAATAGGTTGAAAATAGTATTACTTGTGATCCTGTCCTCCCCCACCCAGATCATTCCTGGGTTTGCTGTCTCTAGATCTTATTTTTAAATTTCAACTGAAATGTTCAGGAGCAGAGCTTTCTTTTTGAACGTCTGTGTTCATCTCATGTAGCAAGAGCAGTGCCTGGACCGTGACAGACTGTAAGGGATTATTCTTGCCTGACTCCACATAACAGCATAAATGTCTACTGAACTAATTGCCCTGAGCTGCCTTTGTAGCAACTGGGGAAAAATAGACTCTTGAGGGCACGTTTCATGTGAGTGATGAGGGCAGGGTTCCTCTGAGCGATGCCAGCACTTACTTCTGAACAAGACAGATGAAATGTCTCTTTCTCCTTTCAAGAAAGGCCACAGAAAGCAGTTCACCCTCTAGACAATCCTCTCTTAAAAATGTATGGAATATCCAAAGATGCTCACTGCTGGTGGCTTCTCAGCCCCTTTACGGGATTGTAGTGTGTGTAATAAATGCAGGATTTTAACAAATGCTTATTTGGCAGAGAGGAGCAACCTGTTATCATGTGTGTGCATGTTCTGGATGTGCATATACTTTTGCAAAAGTGGAACTTGTAGAGCTGGTTTAGTGCCAAACCTTGTATCATGAGGCTGCTGGTTTCCCCTGGTAGCTGAGAACTTTTTAAACATCTCTCTAGGTCAGGATGGACAGGACAGGTGTCATCCCTTGTGTCTTCTGTGGATTCACCCAAGGCATGATGTTTATGTATGACAGCAGATGTATGAGTGGCTTGTTTGGGAGATGGATGCAGGGAATTCAGTAGCTGGCTGAGGCTTCTCCTTTCACCACCTGGCCAAATGCCAGCATACAAAGTTTGAGCTGCTATGTGACCATCTAGCCAGTGACACAGCTCCTCTCCTTGGGATGCTCCATGAGCAAGTGTGTTTTTTGCTGCTGATATTTTGGGGAGGGAGTGTGGAATGGTGCTGTTCAAATACAGGTGTGAGGACAGCAGCAGAAATTGATGCTTAAGACGAAATTAATTATCCTACAATTCAATTGCAGAGCTGTAACCCTGTCTGGGCAATAAGGGGGAGGTGGAGAGCCCTGGTCCCAGCCTGGACTCCTCCCTCTCACCCTCCCTGCTCCACAGTGCCACAAGCAACATACTTGGCAAGTAAAGGTGCTGCTGCTGCCAAATCCACAGATTTTTATTCAGGGGAGCAAAATGGCATTGAGGGACCACCAGATCCAACTGCCAGTGTCTGCTTGTGCTGCCTGTGCCCTGTTTATTTTGCCATGCTGAGCTAAATGTAGGGGACATTGATGGGCTGATGCTCATTTATGCCTGTAGTGGATCTCACTGGTCAGCTTTAATGGCAATTACCAGGCAGAAACCCTCAGGGTAAGTTGGGACTAACCCTCAGCATATGTATCAAAAGTGCATTTCAGCTGTTGCACTCTTTGACCCGTGCAGCTGTGAGCAGGCTGGGGGGGATTAGAACTGCTGGTCCCACAGACGGGGGCCGGGGGCTTTTACAGGCTTCAACTCCCACCCATTCAGTGAACAAATTCAGCACAACTGATGGACACTTTGTCTTGCCTTCATAATGAAAAATAAAAGCTTCCTCTGCATCAGTTAAAAATAGTTGGGGCTGACTGTGCTCCCATTCAGCTCCTGCATCTGTGTTTGCCCAGCCCAGTGCCGGCTCCCGGTGCCTGCGTGCCCCAGCCTGGGAAAGGGATGACATTTCTGGCTGCTGCAATATCAGGAATTTGTTCCTCAGCTCTTCTCAGTGTTTCCCTCCTCTTTCTGCCTTGTTACATGTAGTGGTGGCTTTCCCACTTGTCACCGTGTCTGCTCACATCCTGTCACAGTGTGAACAATTTCCGTTTCCAAATGTGCTCAGCTGAGCTGCCCCGTGCTGGCTCCTAAGCTGAAATCTGTGGTGTGTGCCAGCTTCATGGCACAGACAGTGAGCATAACTCAGGGCATTATTCTTGAAGATTTTGGAAAAGAACTTCTTTGGGAGTCTGGGTACATCCAAAGGGGGGTTCTGAGATGGTGTCAAGTTGGGAAGAGCTTGGACAGAGAGCGAAGGGTTGTCTGATGAGTCTCATACTGTAGTGAGGAGTCAGGGATCTCACTTGCTGCTGTGCACTGACATAAATTGTTAATTAAAATACATCATGGATGTTTTGTGCAGTCAGAAAGGAGAGGTAGAAATGTTGAGACATTCAGAGCAGAAGGCAGCTGGGATGAAAGTCATAGGTAGGGTCCTGTCTCTAGGTGTTGGAACAGCTGGATGCAGGGAGAACTTAAAAAGCATAGACCAGAGGTTTGGAATAAAGGAATGATGAAATTTTCTGTTTACAGCCAAATCCCATACTCTGAAAATTTTGGAGTCCTGCTCTTGATATATTTCTGGGGTGGACACTTTAAGGGAGTCTTTGGTGCTAGAAGCATGTCCAGTTGCAGTGGATAATTTGTATTTGCAGCTCTGGGATGCTCAGACAGAATGTAAGAAAATCCCATGATGGATGAGTGGTTTTGCCTCATGTAAACTACTCCAAGAAAGAGATCCCTTCTGCAGGGTGTGCTTGAGCTGGCCATGGAGCAGGTGACCCAAAAGCGACCACTGACATGTTGTCCTTTTCTTTGGCCTCTTCTATCTGCAGTGCTCCTTGCATGTAGGCAGCCTTGTCAGGCCTCCCAAAGGGGTGAAACAAGGAAAACACAGACAGCTCCTTTTTCTCCTTCCAGCGAATGTGTCTGGTGATGCAAAAGAGAGCAAAGAGATGTGCAGGAAGTTTTTGATGCACTTGCATGTGCCACCTGCCATTTCCATCATGGTAAAGTGATTTTAATTTTCAGAAAGCCCCATGGTATGTGATGAAAAGAGGTCAGACCCAAGGCACATCTCGTTGAGTGTAGTACTTTCCTCATCCTGGGCCTGCTGCTTTTGCTGTAAGTTAATTCCAGCTGCATTTTTAAACCCCTTGCAGTCGGGGCTAAGAGCCAAATACCGCTTTCCATAGTTTCCAATAACCCCACAATCTCATAAATTCACTTAGGCGCTTGTTCTGGCCATTTCAGAGTGCAATGATAGCTCCTGCCATTGTTTCTTTAGGCATTTGCATTTTGGCCTCCCTGTTTGCAGAGGCAAATACTAGTGGCTTCATCTTGACTTTTTGTCTCAGCCCCTTAGTGATGTTTGCAGATCTCTTGCTTTACTCCTGCTCATTGTTGCATTGGTTTCCACAAGGTTGTTTCTAAAACCAAGGGATGATGCAGCACGTTGGGATTGAAATCTAGCTCCCCCAGGGAATTTCACCAATTTAGTGCAAATCTTGGAGCTGTAATTTCTCCTTCTGGCCTGTGTGATCTCACAGAGGATCTTGTTGCTTTGTCTGCACTCAAGGGATTACATGACTTGAGGTCTGGTGTCGATAAAGACAGTAAAAATCTCTAGCAGCACTTGTGTTTACTATTCAGAGGAGCTTAAACTGGTTTTGTCAACAGGTTGGCAAGGAAATGTATTCTTTTGGCCTTCCCCTTTATGTGTCCATGAGAGTTGCAAAATGACGCCATGTGCTACACAACAAGGTACTGATGTCAAAGTGTCAGCCCAATTGTGAGCAACAGTGAGAGCACTGAATAAAGTCCATGGAAATAAAGGAGTCCAATAACTTCAGTTAAGATCAGAGATTGCAGGAGGAGATTATACTTTTTATTAAACCTCTCTCCCTGCATTGACTTAAGCAGCAGAGCCACAACCAGGTTGCTACCTCAATTGATTTAGATGAATGGACTTGCCTTCTGAGAGACCTCCAGAGCTTTGTCTGGGTAATAATAGAGCTTTCATGAGAGTAGTCACTGTCCCAAATAAAAAGCAAGGTAATTAGTGGGTTAGCCTGGCCGGCTGCAAGTATCTGTTTAACATCTTTGGGTTTGGATCTTCTCTGGTGGCACCATGGCTGCTGTAGCAGACTAATAACCTGACTGGGACACCTGGAAGACTTTGGAGCAGCTAAAAGGGAACTAGATAAGAAAAGCAATTGCACAAATGGCCTTGCCATTACTGTGCAAAACAAAAATTAAATTAAACTACATTCTTCCTCTGTGGAAGTAGAGGAAATAGTTTCAGAATTATTTGTATTTTAGCAGCTCCTCTGTGCATGGATTGGGAGCCACTGGGTTGGGTGAGTCCCTGAGCCCATCTGTGGGCAGCAGCACATCTGCTGGTCCCAGCCTATCTCTTCCCTGATGCTCTCAACCAGGTGAATGGTAGAGGGTCTCAATCAGTGACACTTCACAACACCATAAGGTCACAAGCCACAGAGAAATAGCCACTTATACTAAAGCTCTCTGCCTACCAGAGAAGGGCTTGTTCACACAATATTTGCTATGGGGACTTGTTTTGATCCATCTCTCAGGCAACATGCCCCCAGAGAGGGAGAAGAAAGAAGAAAAGTTGGGGAAGTCCCCATAATTTTTCAGACCACCCTGATTTTGGAAATGATTAGTGTCATGTTCAGAGAGAGCCTGAGCTGCCTTGGGTGCACGGGCCAGAGGTCTTCCTGTGGTGGCTGAGATGGACATTGCTGATGCCAAAAGTGACTCTGCTCTGTGAGTCTTGCAAATCCTGGCCACTAGGAAAAGTAAACTGGTAACTGTGTTGTCCATGTTATCCACGAAATTAAAATGAAAAAGTAATATTTTTTTCTCTTATTAAAGTTAAGAGTTTCTGCTCTTGCAGACCTCCCTCTCTGCTCTGAGTGCTGGGAGATGAATTTCAAGACTGGAAAATGCTGATCATGGAGTTCAGTGCCAGCAGTTTTAGGAGAAGAAGCAGTCTGAAAAAGAGCAGGTAGCATCCTGGCTTGATGGAGATAGTTCTATTTAATTCCCGTGTACTGAGTTTTTGTGTTTGCTTGTGGCATTAGCTGCATTAGACATTCTGCCTTCTCTGGTCTTAAGGCACTTGGGATATACAAAATAATCTCAGTTAAAAACAGTGCTGCATGGCAAGGGCAGTACAAAAAGATCTCAAAATAGAATTAAAGTGAGGTCCAGTATCTAGTGGTTCGAAAATCTTCTTTTATATGTGGTTTGTTGCCCTACCATTGGTTAGAGGAGTTGTTTCTCCATGAGCCTAATATCATGATAGAAAGAGCCATCACTTCTGGGTTGTTTGCATAGTGATTTACAACCCTTTTGTTTTCCTCTCAGAAACCCACCCAGGGCGTACCCTCTCCCTACAATCTGTGTTTAATTTGAGTACATGTAAGCAATATCAGATGAAATGGAGAACTGCTGACAAGTGTCTGGGGCAAGGGAAGACCACAAGAAAATTGATACATTTGGGTGACATCCACAGGAGTCTTTTGGCACAGAAATGGCGTTGATTCTTTTCTGAATCTTCACACCCAGACTGTGGTAGGGGACTTTTAAGAGTTCTGACTGGCATATCCCTATCAGTTTTCTATCTTTCCACATGCACACAGGCTGGTAAAACAGAGAGTAAAACATCACAAAGGAATACACAATGGCCTTATCCACAGGATGTTTCCATTGCATATGGTCTTTATCACATTTATAACACCGAGAAGGTGTTCTGAGCAGTGCTTCCCAGGAGAAAAATGGAGCAATATCTCTTGTTTTCAGTTGTTTCTTAGAGGCACATTATTTCTGTTGGGGTTAGATTGGCTGGTTTTCATACACAATGTAGGAGGGATGACCTGATATAACGTTGGAACCTTGGATTTGGTGTAATTTGTGAACAATCAGAATTTGGGATTGAAAATGGAGCTTTTCCCCACCCATCTGAACTCTTGACCCCTGTGGCAGCCATGCTGATGGGGAGGTGTCAAGGTGAGACCCCCACTTAGCACCCTCCTGGTACCAACAGGGGAGCCCCACAGAGTGCCACAGCTCCTGGTGAACGTGTCTGGACCAACCTGCTGCCTATCAGGCAGTGCAGATTACTCCAGAGCACAGCTCTGACTGTGTCTCAGGCACATCCAAGTACATAATATCCTTAAAAATATCCAGTTTCCAGCTCACCAAGCAAGGAAATGCCAAGACTACCAGGGGTATATGTGTGTGTGTGTATGTACTGCTGCCTCCTCGAAGGGTGAAGCAGCAATCCTTCCAGGAATTGGCTGGGAGGGAAGACCCACATGGCTCCAGGCTGCTTTTAATTACCCAGAGTCACACTTTAATGAAGTTCTGCCAAATGCTCTAAATCATTCCATATTTCATGGCACAAGGCTATCTGCTGCTGTACTCGAGCTTGGTGTTGAACAAGCATTTAACCCCAGCCCCAGGACACATTTTAGGTTTTCCCTCTGGCTGGTGGCCACGGAGGCAGTTGATAGTTGTAGGCTGAGCTCTGCATGTTGAGAGACACAAAAGTGGGGCTGAAGGGACCCTGTTGTCCCTCCTCTGTTTCACATCCAAAGCTGTCTGCAGGGATGCCATACCCTTGGGCTTTCCAGCCCAGACATGGTTGAAAGCCTTGCGGTGCTGGATTTGTGCTGCTGGGCACAAATCCTGCTGCGGTGATTTCTTAGCTAGATGAAGAGTTTCTGGAGAGCCCCTGACCTTTGGAAGCTTCTTAGCCAAGGGCCAAGGCATTGTGAAGGTAGGAGAGGTGGGACTTTCATTGAGCTGGTCATGTTCCCTTTATGCTAACACAGAAGCAGCAGAGGGAGGTGATACCTTCCTCAGGGTGGCCAGTGGGAAAGTTGAAGCTCACCCTGGGCATCCACGTGTGAAGGTGGGCTGGGAATTGCAGCATTGTAGTGAGCAGTGGACCTCTGACCTATCCCCTCTGGAGATGACACTGTCATGGGAAAAGTGGCTACTAGAAGACATGAGGAGGCTGACTTTAGTCCACTGCGTCCTTCCCTGTGTGTGAGTGATACCTCTGCTTTCCTGCCCTCCTGTTCATGGCTTCTCCAGAGTGGGAAAGTGAGAAGGGACATCCCACCACATGCAGACTGTGAAAGAGAGGGAGAGGTGCAGGGAAAGGGCTGGTGGAGATCTGGGCTGTGAAACTGAGCGGTGCAGGGCAATGGATGCTTGAAAGAGCTCATGTCCACAGCCAAATCCCCTTCCTCAACAGAGGTTTGTGTACTCAAGGTGCTCCCCAGATACCTGGGACATGTTCTCCAAGGAGAAGAGTTGAGGCTAGTGTTCTTAAGGTGGATGTATCATCTTACTAACCCAAGGCAAAACAGAATGTGCAGTCCAGAGAAGCAGATCACATTTTTTTTTGATCCAATCATGCTTACAAGTCATACTTGCCCTATGACATTTCAGTCTCAGAGGGTGGAGGTACCAGCTTTGCCTGGGAGCCACTGAAAGATGCTCAGATATGAGTCCTGGCATCCTGCTCACAGTAACACACTGGGACTATCCCACTGCTTTTGGTTGGGTTGGGAGCAGGAGGGGGAAGCAAACATCAGAGCTGGCTGCACATGGCTCTTCACCTGTTTGGATTTTCCTAGACCTTGTTTTGAGCCAACTCTTGGGGAATACATTCAGAATGAGTCTCAGGCAAATTTTCTGGAGCAAGATCTGCCAAATTAATGACGGAGGTACCCATATTATGTGTTGTTCAACCCAATTATGGGAGCCACCACACCCTTCTGTAAATCTGTGAGTTTGTAGATGAGTTGGGTGGTTTTCCATGTGCAAATTGATACTTTGTATTGGTCAGCAGATGGAAAGGATGATTCATGTAGATCAGCAGTCCTGGACCAGGATCTTTCCTTGATGAACATGATACTCCTACAGGCACTGTGGACAGACCTGTCCTTTGGTTTAGTTGCTGGCTCTAATTGACCTTGAACCCAGGGAAAGTATTTTCTTCCTATTTCTGTGTCCCTCCTGACCCACCTGTGAGATAGATGAAGAAAAAGATGAAGGAATACATTTATTAAAATCAACGGCCATCAAAATCCAGGTGGCAGCTGGCAGACAGGACACCTGTGATGCTGCCTGTAACCAGCTCAGCCACTGTGGCTTGAGGGGAGATGAGATCTTCTAATTTGGGACATATTTTCTCCCAGTCCATGCATTTTGATGTTTATTTTCACAAATGACAAGCCAAGTTGGCTTTGAGGCAGCAGGAGTTTGAGTCCCTAATGGAAGCTGCAGACGGAGCCTATCAAAGCCGGTCCTGCCTCCGGCCAGCCAAGTACCTTCCCAAATTCCCCTGGAGAAGTGTCCTTGCCCTGTTGTGCTTGGCCAGGAGCAGCCATGTGGTGCCAGGCTTGGCTTGGCTGCTGGACCTGGCAGCACTCAGCCCCTTGCAGCAGCTAATATGAAGTGACAAACCAAAATGCCTGGTTTTGAGGGACTGGGAACATACAGTTTTGGTGGACAAGTTGCAGCTGGTTGCTGTGCAAATCATTGCAGGTGCTTCCAGCAGCTGATGCACTGACTCCCTCCTCTTGCTGCCCCAGTTTGTCAACTTTTTTTGGAACAAGACTGCTGCAACTGTTAGTCAAGTTATTTGTAAAAGAAATGACAGCAGGGAAAAATACACCAAAAGAAGCAAGTTTCCATGACACTGTAAAATACAAAAGGAAAATAATATGGCTAAAAATCCAGGTCTGAATTTCTGCTCCAAAAAACTTAAAAACAAGCAAGGAAAAAAAGATTTCCTGAGATCCGAAAGCCCTTAATGGACATTTTTCTGCAGTTTTTTTGCATTTCCTAGGTCAGTAAGGAACCAGTAGCAACTGCAAAGGGGAATATTGGTGCAATGTTTTATATTGAGACAAGATGTGGTGCTAAAAGCTGGTATTTACATACTGTTATCCTCAAATTAATCCATCTTGTTCACTATGCAGGGGTAGCAGGAGAACTATTTCCATTCTTCAGAGGTAAAAGCAAGGCAGGCGTGTTGGGCTCTGTATCCCAGTCCCATGGAGACAATTCTTTTTGATCCTGGATTCACGCCCTCTGGGATTAGAAACAACTGTCTGAATTTTTTTTTTTTTGCCTGTAAATTTATTTGTTGAAATCCTGTGCCCTTCCCCTCCCTGCCTATTGCATAGGTAATGCTGTACTTTGAGTAGGGAATTTTCTTCAGGTGGGTGACATGAATAGTTGGGGCTTGGTTGTTTATTCAAACAGAACATGTTGGTGGTATGAAGACTGCTTCCTTCTTCAGGTGGATGGTGTCTCATATCCTCTTAATTTCTACAAAATGCAATGAGTTTATTGCCTTCATTTGTCTTTGCTGTACACCCATTTCAGAGCACGATTGTTTGTTGGCTTTCTTTTTGTATTTCCAGAGACTTTAAACAGGATACAAACGCAAATAGGTCCTTCTGGATGCTGTTTATTAGATTTTTTAATTGTGGAAAATGACTTAATTGCTTAACTGGATTTTTTTTAATTGCTTAATTGTTGGGGAGAGAAAGGAGGGAAAGTCAAAGTAGAGGAACAGCTTGTAGTGACAATGGCTCAGGATAGGAATAGAAATTCAGATGCTTTAAGTCCTAATTTCCTTTACATTGGGAAGGAAAGAAATCCCATTTCAGAGCCTTTGAAGCAAAAAACACAGCAGCCACATCCACTCAAAATGCTCCATTTTGTTGCAGAGTGAGAAAGCTGTTTTCCACTTTTAAAGCAACATCCTTGAGTGTGGAAGATGAGCAATAGTGAGGAAGGGGCTTAGTCACAGTAACCGTAGGAATCTCTGCCACATGCCTGCTCATACTTTAAAGGAGTTCTGAGGTCTGGGTTCGCTGGGAGAGAGTTTATTCATGGTCTATAAAAGTTGTCTTAAGTGAGAATCTCTGTGTACATGGCTTGTCTGGGGGGAAGAAACTTACTTGGTCTGTAAGTACCTCTGCTGGAGAGTTGTCTGTGAGTAGAGACAAAGGAAAAATAACAATGTAAATGAGAGGAAATTAAAATAACTAATGGAAATAGGAAATGAAGAAATAACCTACCAAAATGCATGGCCTACTGATGTGGTAAAATCTCCATTATTTACAAAGCTTGGGTCAAGCTGGGGGATTGAGGTGGGTCAGAAGAAGACATTCCTCTTTGGCTCCTGCCTCTGGAGAAAGAGCCATTGCATGCCTCATGACATGGCTCTGGGAGAAGCTGTGTAGCTTTCAGAGCCCCCTATCCCTGTCCTATTACTCTTCAAACTGGATGTTTATGCTGCTCTCTCTGGGGAGAGTTTATGTGTGTTCCCCACTCTGGCTGAGCAGCTCCAGAAGATACCAGGTAGCAACCAAAGCCCACCTCTGTCACTTGAATTCAAAAAGACAACTGGAGGTGAATTTTTCTAAAAATCACTTCCAAGTTCTCTGTGCCATGCTGGACACAAATTCTGGTGTTGTGAAAAGCCTCTGAGGATTGGAAACAAACACTTTAAAGAAAACTCTATGGAAGGGTTGTTACTCCCATCAATGATTCAGGTTTTGTCCTTTTACACATTTTAGGGTCAGGCACGTTTTCTTTGAGTTGAGTGAACACTTCACGATCTGTCCCTTGAAATGCCAACTGAGCCTGTGTTTCCTTAAGTCTTGGTTTCAAAGGGCAGAGGAACAAATGTGATTCTTGATTCTTTTCCCAAAGGTGTAGAATCATCGATTAAATGTGCCCTGGAAATAATACTTTGTGTGCAAATCTTGACTGCTGTAATAAAAATGGCTTGAAACCACATCTAGTGACAAAATCCTCCCATGTCTGAAAGCAGCCGAACTACTGTGGGAAATGTCCTGGTGCTTCCAAATCAGTGGCACTCTGAAGCCACTGGAACACATCCTGTCCTTACAGACAGTCATTGCTCAGGAAACACATTACAGATGTCGAGGATATGCAGGAGCAGACCCCTTCCATCAAAGCATCAGGCCAGAGAAGGGGTAAAAACAAAATCCCAGACTGGAGGCATCCTTGAGGCATTTGTCTGCCTGTTCTGTGTCCAGACTCCAGAATCGACCTCTGGTTCCTGCTCATTGTCAGGAACGTCTGAAACAGGAGAAGCCTCCTGTGGTCTCTGCTAACGAAGTGGTGTTTATCACGCTCTGGTAATTGCATTTGCTATGGTATTTACAGCATTTCCTATGTTTTGAAATGGAGAAATCTCAAGCTTGCCCAGGGCTCATTGTGTACTTTAATCTGCTGCTAAGCCCACACGTATCTTTAAACATTAACTTACACATTGGCAGTATCCTGGGGCAGCCTCAACCCCACAGCTATCGAGCTGGGAACGTGGCTATTGAAGTGTCAATGTTTGCTCTCAGATGCAAGACGTTTATCAGACGCAGGATCCTTCCTCTTTTCCGGGTCCTAGAGAATATTATTCTTTTTCTTTTTCTTTTTCTTTTTCTTTTTCTTTTTCTTTTTCTTTTTCTTTTTCTTTTTCTTTTTCTTTTTCTTTTTCTTTTTCTTTTTCTTTTTTCTTTTTATTTTTCTTTTTTCTTTTTCTTCCTCTTCCTCTTTCCTTTTCCTTTTCCTTTTCCTTTTCCTTTTCCTTTTCCTTTTCCTTTTCCTTCCCTTGCAGTTTCATCTGCAGTCAGTATTCCTGACTTCTCTAGAGCAGCACAGGGATTTGGAAATCCTTGCCCAGCACAACACGGGAGTGGAAAGATCTCCTGATGTTGCACCCAGTGCTGGGTGTAGCCCTGCAAATAGCTGTTTTCAGATTCTGCTGGCCTTTGAGGCAAAGACAATACATTAATTGCAGGAACATTTGAGCTCACACTGTAGTCTGGCCTTGGCCACATATGAACTTATTTGTGTCTAAAAGGGACTGACTGGTCCTGGGCCATTTATGCCACAACACCTTGACCACAACTATGGCTCTGTCTCACTGGCTTCTTTTTCTGGATATAGCAGTTCCAGGTTAGATTCAGTGGATGAGGAAAAGGCCAGAGCTTGACTCAAGCACTGCAGCATGCCTGGAGTCCTCCTTCTGCATCTGTTGCTATGTGGAGCAGGTGGCTTGAATTTGGCTGGAGCTTATGATGCATTTTGGAGTCTTTATCATCTAGCTTGTAAAACCTTTAGGATAAAATATGCTGAATGCATGAAGGATGTAGAGTTTTGTTTTGTGGATTTAAATCCAATCTTCTAAATTGCTTTAAAGCAATTCCTTGTGTATTGAAATTCTGAAATCTCTGTCCCCCCTTTTTCTAAGGCCTGTGGTTAATCACAGACTGATTTAGGAAATGGTGCAAAATGTGTAAAAGAAATTAAAAAAAAATTTAAAAATAGTGTTAGGAAAATAAAAAAAAGAGAGGACACATATGTTATCAATACTCTACCAAAAGGGAGCATTGTTCCTGACATAGAAAGCCTTTAACTCTAGAGCTTGCAGAACAACTGGAATAATCTTTCTAATGCAGTTAACATTATTGGAGCTGTCATGGGGCTGTTTGAATTACTTCAACATTGATTTTAGGGCTTTTTCTGTTTGTACTTCAAGTATACACTGTCGATGTGACTCTGTGATGTTACTCTCATATTTTTTCTACGCATTTTATGATAAATATTTCAGCTTTGGATTGGCTTCTAGGTTGGATGTATTTAAGTATTAGTTGAAGGGAGTTAAGGAGCTTGTCTACTTCAGTATTGATCTTAAAATGTGAGGAAAGATTGCATTTCATTGCATACAACATTCTAAAGTGCTTCAGCCAACAGCAGAGTGAGGTACAGGAGTCCTTTTGTTAGGTGCTTTATTGTCAGAAGTCCTGTATTGGTGCAAAATGGCAGTTTTCTGAGGAAGTAAAGTAAAAGACTGGCAGCATTCTCCCCTGTGCCCACCCCAAGACCCGCAACATACCTAAGATACCTAAGTCAGGTATCCATGGAAGAGTACAGGAAGAGAGTTTTAGCTGATGCTTTCCTATTCTCCACTGTTTTCAGGTGAAGAAGTCTCCATGGTGAAGTTATTTCCATGTATTTATTTGTTTCTATATATTCAGTGACATCCAGTCAATTTATCTCCCTTAAAGCTGTCCAGCTTTCTCTTGAGAATCACAACTTTTTGATTGCCTTCAATCTGTTTCCTACTTTATTATCTGATACTCCCAGTTCTTCTGCTGGAAGATGTTGTCAGTCTCTGTTTTCTGTCTTCATAGCATTGTGTAGACCTTTATCCTCAACCCTCTTACAGGATAGGAATCAAAATTACAGACCAAGCTTAATGTCTGAGCCTCAGAGAAGATTGTTCCTCCCCTATCCTGGACAGGAATCAGCTACCACTAACATTCTGCAATGCAAGTCCTTGAGACAAGAGGGAGTAAAGCCCCTTCCCTGGCTGTCTGGGACCTCCCACCACTATTGCCACAGGGAAATTTCAAAGTTTTGCCTAGACTGTTAGCAGTGCCAACAGGGAAAGCAAATATTTGTGTGTAAGACTTAACCCCAAGAAGATTAAGTGCAGATGAATGTCAATAGTGCCAGCAACCTGTGAGAGAAAATGAAAACTGAGAAGGATGTAAAAACAGAATGTGATGCGGAAAAAAAGAAAAAAGAAAGAATAAAATGCAAAACAGATTAGAAGCAAATCAGGGAGAAGGAAAATTTCAATGGGGCTTTTTGCTTTCCCAAGAAGGACAGCACGAAGACCAGCAAGACAAGCACTGCAATGGGTACTCATCAGTGTTAGCATGTTGGGAGATTCCAGGGGTGAGCACAAAGTAGGAAGGGGTAGAATTGAGAGATGCAGCTTGAGGGATGTTACATGGACAGTAGATGCCTTTGGAAATTGGGAAGCAATGAATATCTTGCATGGTCTTTAGCTCCTATCTCTCTTCAGTTCTGGAAGTCAATTGCTAGCTGGGGAAATGGTGATCCGTGGGAAGAGGTTTGGTTTTGTGAAGCCTGGCCCATGCTCTGTGGGAGGAGAGCTGTACTGTTTGGAAAGCATCCATCTCAGGAAAATCATAAGTGGTAGGGCTGTCTAGACTAGTCAGGAAGGTGTGAACAAATAACCAGAGTAAAATAGAAGAAGAGGAGAAAAAAGTGTGATACCTCACCTAGAATTAAATTAAAATGTCAGGAAAAAAAAGACTCAGGGCTTCAAAGGAAGCAAACAGAAGATGTTCTTAACTGGCTGTACTCTAAGGTTAACAAGGAGAGGAAATCAGACATGCTTATGGCTGGACTTACATGTCACTGCTGGAAGCGGGTGGGGAGATGCGTGATAGGAATGTTACAATTAATTATTATAAATCTCTTAGTAACAACTGCGTGGGCAGCGTGCAGGTGTGTGTGAGGACCTTGGCAGCTTGACAAAAATGTAATTATCAGTTATGGAGGTAGCAGTGTTCACTCTCTGGCATTTTGTCAATCAGCAGAGTGGTAATTAGCTATTGCTAGAGGCCACTGTGTTTCTCTGAAGAGGAAAGTAGAACCTCCTCAAACACCTGGATGTGGTCTGGGTGAGAGCACAGGGGGAAGTGTGTCTTACCTGGGAGACTGCAATTACAGCAAGGATTTCCTGACTCAGAAATCAAACCAGAACTATTCTCCCTTAAATATTTTCCTTTTTTGACCTGCAGCTGGAAACTAGCAGCAATCTGTATCCATATAACCCAATCTAAATACAGTGGTTTTCTGAAGTGAGGTAGACCATTAATCCTTAGTTTGCCGGGGTCATGATGGATTTTCTATCACTGAAACAGAGGTTGAATCTCTTTTCTATCTCTTTTCATATCTAGGAAAGATATGCACCTGCTGGAGTCATTTGGTGAGCAAAAGGAATGACTTCCAACAATTTTATACAGGAAGTCTGATATGGTCTGGTTTAAAGAGAACTGATTCTTGTTGCCCTCATTGCTTCATATTGGACAGTATGTTATTTTCTAGTTTGGCTGACAGAAAATGTGGGGTTTGGGATATACTGGAGAATTCAGTGTCCCTGCCCCAAAACCCATTCTATGGGATTTTCTTCCGTGTGGGTCATAGGAAATCATGTACAGCCATATTTACAAAGAAATCTGAACCACAGGAGTAAATAAGAAGCAGCCTTGAGAGCAGGGTCAGAAGTTGTCCAAAGCACCATAGCTGAGGAGTCAGGATGAGAAAAAGCATTGCTGTGTGGAGCCTTTTAAGGTTCCCCATCAAATACAGTGAAACACACTATAGAGCAGCTTTAAAAACAGAGGGAAAACAAAGACAAATATATCTCTGACACAGCAGCAACAGCCAAGAAGAGCTTGTCAGGCCTGGGCTCCTTCAAAGATGTGCACTGAGCCCTTTCACACTCTTAGTGTTGTTTGTTGAAGTATTAAGGAAGTGGGAAGGCATCCAGAAAACTGGTTCAACTCAGCTGACACAGTGGAGTTTGAAAAGGAGCAGGAAGGAGATGGAGATCTGCAGCACACTGCTGACCTGCTACCATCTGGGGACACAGTGATGCATCATGCTGGTCCTGCTGGTGCAGACTGTGCTCAGAGATGTCCAGCAGCTGTTGGAAGGGATGGTGGAATAACATCTTCTCACAGCTGCTACAAGGGTTGGGGTTTTTTTGTCCTGATGAAATAGGGAGATGGATGTTTGTGGTAGCCTTCAAGAAGCTCTTGACCCAGCTGGCTATAAGGAGTGAAAGTGCTCCACAGCAGTGTATTGCCCTGGAAGACAAGGACAATCTGTAACAGTGAATTGATTGTGATTTGTCAGATCTGAGCAGAGCTGTGTCCTCTTTCTCCAAGCTTCTGCAAGCCTTGCAGATGCTGTATGCGAATTACTTGTGAGCTGTAATGCCTAGAGTGGTAAAACTCATAACAGACATGCAGGGTGAAGATTGAAGAGTGCTCATTTGTGGTTGCCACAGATGTTCTTTGTCATGGCCACTACTGTAACTTTATTGTAATTTAACTACATTTTTAAAGTCCAGGCAACCCACAACTATAACCACTGTGTCACCACCCAAGATTCAAAACTCAGCTCAGAATCAATGAGGTTATAACTGCATATAACCTCCTCCTGCAATTTAACACCAAGGGGAGTTGGCATGAGAAGACACTTACCTATCTTCTCAGGTAATGCAGAATTTATTATAACACCCCTTCCTTTTCCTCTTCCCTTTTATGTGGTTTGTATAGCTCTCACAAACTACAAGTTATACATAGAAGGTAAAGCAATAAATTAGTTTGAAATATGAAGCCACATCAGAATTTTTTTGATGAAAGTAGCTTTGTTAGTTTAGGGTATTGGTTTACTTTGAGAAGTGGTAGAAGTGGAACATTGTGATATCTTCTTTCATCTGAGTTTTGAGGACTGAGCCCAGTAATTGAATCAACTGATGTTTGAGTTGAATTATCCCTATAATTTTTGTGTTTCTTTATTATTGTTACATATGCATCAGTTCTACTGACTGAAAAGTTTTTTTAATAATTAAACTTTGAGATACCTGGGAATTATTCCCTCAGCAATCAAAGGATGTGGCATGCATTTTCAACAGTCTTCATTGAATTTAAGTATTTAAGTCATTAATGTAAAACATGAGTTTACACCTTCCCAGCAATGACACCACAGACTCCAAAAGGCACAACTAAGCTGTTATGAGATGTTGGACAGATGGCAGCTTCTTTCACTGCTACCGCATTACTTCTGTTCTCCTTTCTGTTGCCATATTCAAGTTGCTGCCTGGTCATGTAAGCAAGTCTTGGACTCATAGCCTTGAGTCCATAGCAAAGCATCTTCTCTGGTCTGTCACTCTTCAGCCCCAAAAAACAAAAGGTCAGCCACATTTCTTGGCATTTTCTAGTGGATCTGAACATCTGTGGAACTCCATCCAGCTCCATCCTCACAGTTGTTCTGGTTATATCTCAGGAACTCACTTCAGAACTGGAGTGTCTGAACAATTTTCACCTGGCTTTAAGGCATGGATAGTGATCAGCAGAGCTGGGAGGTAATATCCTTGTATCTACTGAGCTCTTTTTGCTTCTAGACATCTGCCTTCCTTACCATGAAACCCTGAAGCCAATATGCCTGTCTCTTTGCCTGTATTTCATGTGTGGTGTTGTGGAGAGAGCTCATTACAAGCTCACGTGTAGACAGCACTTAGCTGCAAGTGCAAACATATCAGGAACGTCTGTGTTGCATTAGGATCTTTCTAGAAGACATTGAAACACAGCCAAGGTGGCTTCACAGGCTCAGTGTTCTCCCAGCACTTGTTGGTTCAACTGTTCTTAAAAATGTAGGAGTTTGGGAGAGCATGGATGTCAGCACCAGTAAAGATTTGCAGTGCATCAAGAGGCAGGAAATAGGTGAGTTGATTCAGAGCTTAGGCAACCTTCTCTTTGCTTGAGCCTTCTAGAAGAATTTCAGGGAGTGAAGCATAGTGAGCTGTGGTAGGAGATGACTCTGGGGAGCCACCAGCTGCTGTATTTCACAATTCCACAGCTGCACTGCACATCCATCTCCACCTCCTGTCCTCAACTGAGCTGTGAGGGGCCTCCACCAGCCCAGTGAAACACCTCCAGAGCCTGGAGCCAGCCCATCAGGAAGGATGGGAAGCAAATGAGAGACCAGTTGCATTGCAGGCTTTGCAATGGTTGTGAGGTCTCCTGTTTGAAGTTTCCCAGGCCACGGAGCTCAGGCAAAGCACCTGAGGAAACAAGAGCTGTCTTAGCTTGCCAGATGTGTCAAATCAGTGCAATCTCCATCATGACAGGGAATTAGTCTGCTGAGTAGGAAACATGTAATTTTGCTTGACAACTGTTGGTTCAGTTCACAGAATTCATTGCTGCACAGAGAGTAGATTCCTCCTGGGGAAACACAGCCAGACTGCTCCAGATGCCTGTATGGTGTGCACCAGCTCCTAATGGGAACATGTGGGATCCACAGCTGGTCCTTCACACACCTTCACAACCCTTTCCCTGTCTGTTTGCTCACCCCAAGCACATCTAGAGCTTCAGTCTATAGAGAGTAGACTCAAATTGACTCTTGCTCAAATTGACTTGCTCGTGTAGACACAGCCAACAGCCGCAGCCTTTTTGGGGTGTCTCACCTGAGACCTTGAGTTTTAGGCACACATGTCTCACTGTGGGTTTCTGGAACTTTTCGTTACTTGTTTCTTCTTCCTCTCTTTTCTTTCCTTTAAGCCTGTCCATTTGATACCTGTTCTGGCTACCTTACTGTTCAGACATGGGTCAGCCCATCAGGGTCTGGCATGGCAAATGTGACAAAAGACGTGGAGAAGCACAACATTATCCATGGCTTAGCGAGGCATTTCTGTGTCCTTTTGGTAGAAAACATGACCATATTACCTTCCAGCTGACCAGCACTGAACTGAATAACCCCAGGAGATGAGGAGCATCTTTACACTATCACATCAAGGCATTTGCTCTTAAATTTCCAAAAGCCTGATGTCTCAAGCAAAACTCATATTTGTTTTGTCCACAGGCAAGTGCAACCTCTGCTTTGCTCTCAATTTGCATCCAAAACATTAAGGAAACAGGTTCATCAACATGTCCACGAGTTTTTAGTAAGCTGGGATTCTGCTTTCTGACAGCTCTGCTTAGGCTGACATATGTTCCTGCCCTTTCCTTCTGTGCAGGAATGTGTCTCTTCATTTCCATGAAAACCTCCATGGTGAGGAGTTTCCTTTTATTCCTGCACATATCCTGAATTGCTTCATAAAAGTCACTGACGATGAGAGCTGGAATTATCTTCAGATTTTATAACATGGCTAAAAAAAAGTCTGGCTGCAAGCTAAATCTTGACGTATAAATCTCTGCCAGGAAATAATTTAGTTTCTCTCTTTCCATCAAAACACCAAACAACTCGGCCCACTCCCAAACAGTTGCAAAGTTCTCAGTGGTAAAAGGGTATTTTAGGAAGGGATTAAATAAAGCAATGTTACTAAGTGGCAGAGTCTCTAGGGTGGGGAGAATGTGAAAGGAAAAACATTTGGAATTATGCAATTTCTTAGGACTTTTTTTTTGTTTGTTTTTCTTCACTTGGAACACCTCACGAATACCTGGAGGGATCGGGATAGATCATAAATTTGATTGATTTTTAGTAACACTGACTGCCTCAAGAAGTGTAGGTGTGTCTGTGTGCCAGTTCAGGGATGTACTTATCAACAGGATTCAGCAGAGCAAGGCAGAACTGAGAGATCACCTGGATGGAGCTCAGATAAACAAATTGGTCATCCAGTCATCAGCTGAGTTTGTGCTACACTTTACATGCACTAGCCCTAAACCCCATCTGGCTGATGAAGAGAGGCCTCAAATACCTGCAGGAAATGGTCTTTACCATTCCCTCCAAAGGCTTAGTGCCATGTTCTTGCTGTACTCTTCCAGATTAGCTCACACTCCCATTAATTTCTGACCTAGGTAATGAGTGAGAATAAAGGTTTTCTGCCATTCCAGTAAAAACCCCTTTTGTATTCTTCTGCTGGCTTTTCTGCTCCTTTACTGACCCTTAGGTCCGTAATAATAAGAGGAATGATCATTACCATGTTGTTACCTAACCAGTCACACCCATTTTGTTGGTGAATAGTGCCTAAGAAATTATTTGTTTTATTTTCCATGGCCCAATAAAGGCAATTGCTAGAAGTTGTCCCTTTGACTATACTTGAAACCTTGGTCTTGGGACCATGGACATTGCTCCTGTATCTGAGCCATATCTAAGGCATGTTCACAAAGCCAGGATTTTCCCCTTCTTAGATAACGTGGACTTAAATGCCATGATCAGTGACATAGAAAGATACAATTTTTATATTGCAAACTTGTAGTGACTAAATACCTCAATATTGAAAGTTCAATCAGTCACTTGATCCAGTGATGGGCAATTTGTCTAGGATCCTTACTGAACAATATGTTTCCAGATTGCAGGAGACCAGGCTGCAGTCGTGGACAATGCCTACCAGCACGTAAGGAAAAACCTGGTTTCTGGACTCCTACTCTGAATTTGCACAGGGAAGCACTGTGGCCATTCTGCATGCAAGTGAAGTATCTGCCTATCAGTCCTGGCTCTGCTGTTGCTCCTGTCCCATACACACTACTCAGGCTTTAAATATAGACCTTTCTGGATTAGATTATAATGACTCAGAGACTCTATAAATCACAGATGTTCTGTAATCCATTTTTGGAGACAGGGAATTGAAGCACAGGGAAGCTATTCACTGGACCTACTCTCCCCTAACTGGTTATTGTCCTCACTGCAGTGGAGACCTCCAGTCCCATTCCTCTGATTAGGATGAACATTTTATCTGCCCTCTTTGATGAGGTGTGAAGTGCACGTGTTGCTTAATGAGAACAAGCTGTTCAGATAACACAGCTCAAAATGATAGAGATTTTGCTCTTCCGACATTTTCATTGCCAAAAGACAGGGCAAGGGTCCTGATTATGGGACTAGACTGGAGCTCAAGCCCTGACTTCCTCAGAGTGGGTTTGCCATCCTTTTTTGTCTTTTTATTTTTTTTAAATTCTGTGATGTTAGGCAATTTTTGTGGAGTTGTGTGGATGGTGACTGGTCTGGGTACTGTGATTGCTACTGCAGGAGGGTTGTGAGGCAATCCAGATCATCTGTTCTTCAAGGCTGCCCATTCCCTGGCCCTTGCTATTGCTAAAGTGATGCAATACAAAGCTGGTGAAAGTACAGATAACTTCTGTGTCAGAAAAATATGGGAAAAGCATAACAAATTCCACAGAAGAATTTTGGCCTGATAGAGAAAATTCATTTCATAATTATGTTTAAAGCATACACAAACAGTAACAGATTTAGAGGGGGATGCATTTGTTGCCTGTCCCTAAGTATTTGGCCAGGAACAATAGCAGATTTTACAGGTAAAAAGACATAACAGCAGGACATTATGAGATTTTTCAGACCTCAGTGCAGTTATTCATGAAAGAGCCAAACCCTAAGATTGAACTGCAGCTCGAAGGTATCACCATGTACTCACTGTGCAGTGATGTGGCACTTGCTATGTAATTATCTCTCTCCAGCACAATTATTAACATAGGATTAAACAGCTGAGAGCCACACTGCAACATTAACCAGCAGTGGGGTGTGTGCTCTGTAATTTAGATGCTTGCAGGGAAGAGTTCACCACAGGGCATCCACTAGCCCTGTGAGCGTTTTTTCCTGTGTAACTGTGGCTGCAATTCTCCTTCTCCTGAAATCAGGTTGGAAGGAGTGCTCCAGGCTTGTGTGTATGGGGAGGCCTGACTCATCCTTCCCTTATGACTTTATTTTCCATGGGCATTGTAGCCAACCCTGTGTGAAAAGTTTTTCCCTGTATAAGGCAGTAAGTTGTGAAGCACATGGTGGGAGTTTCTGTGTCTGTATGAAATTCAGCAAAACAGCAGGGAGAGATTTTGGCCAGCAAATACAACATTGGATTTCAAATATGACCCTGTATTTCCCTGACCCTGTATTTCTGTTGAGAATTGAAATAGTGGCCCAGGAATAGAACCTGATCTGAGGAACTGTACTAGAGTGAAAACAGCTTTTGTCTACTATAGAAATAGTCATTAATGCCCCCGATGCTTAGGGCCTTCTGAGCACATGCAAACAGGAGGGTTGTCCCCTAAATGCCACGTCTTTCCACCTTGAAAACTGCCTATTTGCCAAATCCTGCCATCTTCAAAATAGCCTGTTGTCCATCTATCTCACTCAGGGTGGTCTGGGGCCCTTTCAGGATTTCCAGCCCACGTAGCAGCCGAGGCCGTGGACAGGCTGCTCTGGGCTGCCTGGTGGGACAGGAATATCTATGAGTAGCAGTGAGCTCCCCTCACTCAGATGTTAGTGCTTGGAGCTTGTTGTTCATAGTTGCTGATTAGTCTCTCAGGCATTTGGTGCCTTTCTCAGCACTGACATTAGTCAGAGAGCATCTGCAGATCACAGATGTTTGTTTTTCCTTCCCTTTGTCTTTATTTTTTCAGCCTCACCAAGGCTTTTCCACTTCATGCCATGGCAACCTGTGGCACTTCCATGCTTGGATCAGGGCTGGACCTGGTCCTCAGCCCTGCTGGCTCCATCACCTCTGGCTGCTGGCATGGGGCACAGCAAGCAGCTCTTTGCTGAGGTCTCCTTTTTGCTCTGGGCTTGCAGAGTAGCTCAGGAGCAGATGCAGATGCCCTTTGTCAAGCTGTGTGTTTCACCCAGCCTGAGTTCAATTCTGCTGCTGTCATTTCCAGACAGGTTTCACAAATCCCTTGCTGATTGCAGGGAAAGGCTTCGTTAGAGCCTCTTGTCCTGCTCCTGCCATGCCAGGGGTGTCTCCACTGGGTGCGTAAGCACCATGCTGGAGTTGTTTCCATACTATTCAACTCAGTTTTAGTGCCTGATTCCCTGCTCTAAATTAGTTCCTCTGACTCATCCTCCAAAGGAATTTCTGCCTCTGTAAAGACTGTAGAAAAAGATTAGAAAGCCAATGTTTCCTACCCAGGACTGAGGTTACATATTTTAGCAGGTTGATGCAAAGACTACTACAAGGGACCTACCAAACACAGATAAATACAAGTCTGAGTGTAGCCTTTTCACTCCCCATGCTTTTCTGGACTCAAATAGACTTGGAAAATAAAGTGAAATGTCTCCAGAAGTTTCTATGGATGCTCAGGAGAGATGTGAACATTCTCCTTCCCCAGTGGCACCGTAGGGCAGCAGGTTACCCCAGGGCACCTGCAATTTCTCCTTGAAATCCAGAAGCCATGCACAGCAGAAGGGCATGCGCAGGGCTTCCAGCTGAGCCTTCAGCCAAGGAAATCCTATCTGTTTGTAAAGGCACTTGAGCTGCAGCAGCTTGTGTGCTGTGTGAGCCAACACATCCAGAGCAGAGGGATTTATAGGGGAGCTTGACTTTTATAGATGTTGCATTAACTTTAAACATTTGCCTTTCTCAGCATGGCTTCTCCCCCTGTGCATACAAATGCCTCTGGATATGATATATTTTCTGGGGAGGAGGCATGGCCTCCAATTACATTAAATATCCATTTCTTTGCTTTCTTGAGAGGCAGCATTTAGTGCATTGCAGTCACGCTGTGCTTGTTTGCCAATACCCACCCACAGCCTGCTGGGATTTGCTCAGATTCTCTTTCCCCATTTTAACTTACAGGTGACACAGAAACAAAGGTTCTCTTCATATTATACATAACATCATAACATTTATTTTATTATATATTTACTGATCCCAGTTCTTCCCTCCTCAGCAGCAGAGGATGTGGGCTCTGAGCATTTGCACTTTGAACTTGCAGAAGGGTACAGGGAGGTCTGGCATGGCCTTGCCCCCAGGAGGTTCTGAATTTCTTAAGACCTTTATCAACCTTGCTTCCATGTGTCCCCTGTTCTCCCACAGTCCATGTCTTCCACCTGTTCTTTTGTGCCCCTTACACCCATGTTTAAGTAAACCTCAGCTCACAGACATCCCAGCAGCACCTGCCACACAGTCATTTCTGTCAGGACTCCCAGGGAGCTCTGCAAGTTGTAATACATTAGACTGAAGTAAATCATACTTTATATAAAAACCCCAAACAACTATAATGCTACTTTAAACCAGTGTTGTTCTCATGCAAATTAATACTGGTAAGGATAAATATTTTTCTTCACCATCTGATGGTGGTTCTCAGCTTCAGCTGCATCTGGGGATGGTATATTTGGATATACTGTACTTCCCTCACTGCCACTGTGCTATAAGGTGTATGTCCTCTACTTGACACTAATATAAATAAATAAATAAACAGTTTCTAGAAGCTATTGTGACACAAGGTAAAGGTCAGTTCATTCAAAAAATAGGAGAAAATCATAAGATGCTGTGCTGCTCTGATCTTTCTCCTTTCCCTGAGTTCCCACCAGTGAGAAGGAAGGACACAATACACTTTGATTTGGGTCTTGCTGGTTTTATCCCTTCCTTGGTATTTAATTAGTTCTCTGTGTGTATGTGTGGGGGGAATGGTGATCTAATCCTATTGAAATACAAGCCAAATAAAACAAGTTTAGATGGAGACATGGTCACACAGCAACTTTCAGTCAGAGAATAATACACTTGGGGTAAGGTATATTAGCAAAGTAGTTTTAGGCACATCAACCTAATTGGTTTTATTGTGACGACAGTGATACTAGGTGGGAAAAAGCTGAGTTAAAAATTAAAGTGGATAGCAGATTTTGGTAACTTTAGTAGCTGTGGTAATGGCAAGGTTCAGTACATATTGTTGAGGAAAAAAAAGCTTCTCACTGAGAGTTTTGAAGCCCTGCTGACTGAAACTGCATTCAGCTCTGAGACAAAAAAGGAAAAAGAGAAAGAAAAAAAGAAAAAGAAAGAAAAAAAAAAAAGAAAAAGAAAAAGAAAAAGAGAAAAAAGTAACTGTAAGTGTAAGTAACTAAAGTAAGTAAAAGTGACTGTAAGAGACTGTAATTTGGACATTTTCAGTGTTCAGGCAGAGCAAAATGCAGAAATCTCTGAAGCAGCCTATCTTGTACGGTAGACTTGAACACATATTTACTTGTTAAAACCATGGAGAAAAGGTTTGTCCTTCCTCATAACATTTTCCTTTAAGCTCAGCTGAGTAGTGCATTTTAACATTCAGGATCATTTACCAGTATCTGAGCAGCTTAATCCAGGCCTGCACTGTGCTCCTGACCTGGAGCAGGACAGAGGTGTGTTGGGACCACCCAGCAGCCTGCGTGGTGTTATGAGAGCAAAGGCAGACGCTGCTTTAGCTTGGGTTGTGTTTCTGCTTTGCGAAGAGCTGTGCTGAGAGCCTGGAGCTCGCAGTCCTGGCAGTGAGCTCTGTACATCCCCTGTGACAGGGGTGCAGAGCCACGGGTGGGGTCCTGGCTGCTGTCTCTGCTTTTGTGCACCATGCATCATGGGCCACCCCTCGGTTCTTTATTCCACTGGCCAGCCCGAGCAGTTTTGGTGGAGAGAGTCCGAGGAGGGCGAAGTGAGGCTGGCAGAGCTGCACAGGGGCTAAACCGAGGGCTCCAAGACCCTGTGCTTCGCCAGCCCTGACCCATCTCGGCAGGCACACACTGCTGGGAGCGGTGCTGGGAAGCTCCTGGGAATGCAGAAGGCACAAGGGATGGGGCAGGTGGGGCTGAGCACCGAGCTCAGCGGAGGAGCAGGAGCTCGGCTGCTCCTGCTAAACAGCTTAGCCCGAGCCTTCCCTGCAGCTCCCTTCCCGATCCACCGCCTCATTCCTGCGGCATCCCGGGCCAATGGCTCGGAGGAATCTGTTCCAAGGAAACAAGGCAGGAGCCGCGTCCCTCCTGTGCCTCAGCGCCGGGGAAAAGCAGCGGGCTGGCTCTTGTGTGCCTCCCTTGCTGGCGACTGCCTGGTCAGTGAGCAGAGGAAAGGAACTTGGAGATGCCCCAGAGTGAGGTCGTACCCTCTTGGTTTATTTTTCTCTTCCTGGAGACCTTCTGTCTCCCACTGCCTGGGCAGGGAATTTAGGGATTTACTGTCAGGACTGACTTATCTGCTCACTTGGCACGGGTGAGGTGCCTGTGGTAGGCAGTCTGGCTCATACCCTACACCTTTTTTTTCTCCCTTTCTTGTCTTCCTGATTAGTGTTTCTATACTTGCTAAACCATTGACTTTTTTTCCTTCACAAGTACAGGGAATAAGGTGTTGATCCCTTCCTGGGCACTGACAGTGGCTGTGATGACATATTCCCATCCCCATTTCCAATCCTGGCAGAAGTGACTTGGTGTGACTATCACTTGGTATCTTTGTTTCCATCCTCTCAGCAGCATCTCAGGGCTCCAAGTGCCAGGGGAAAGCAATGCCTCAGGACAAGCTCTAGCTGTGGTTTTGGGGCCAGGGACCTCACTTCTCTCCACGGCTGAAGCTCTTCTCACCAGTTCTCAAGTGCCCTGTAATGACCATGCATCCTGTAAATCCACCCCCAGCCAGAGCAGGGGTGTAAGGGCTTTAAGTCTGAAGGGGAAATGTGGGGTTTGGAAATGGATGCCAGCAACACCCACTGCAGATGAGAGCCACCAGCAGCTCAGATACTTTCATACTAAGCAGTGATTTGATGCAGGTCAGAGCAAAGGTCTATTTAAAGATCCACAAGTGCCCATGGACATGGGCTTGGATCTGTTTCCAGGGCAAGTCTCTCCAGACTCCAAGAAAATTATCAGTATCCTGCCCTTGCAGCCTGCCCTGGGAAGTCAGTGCCATTCAGATGCCATTTGATGGGATTCATGGTGAGATCCATCCCAGTTTGAGATAGTTATCCAGGCAGGAGTCTCCAAAGGTGGTCCACTGAAGGGAAGTGTCTAAGGTAGGCAAGATATTTCCTCCAGGATGTGTCCATTTCTCTCTGATGACTGTTGGGAAAGATGATGTTCCCTGACTAGTTGCATCTAAGGAGCTTAAAGAGAAAATCTGCTTTTAGTGAGGAGTGAAATGAGGAAGAAAAACAGTGCTGAGACATCTTGGGGTGGGTGTAGCCTGGCAGAGTTTCCTGTAGGCAGTGCTTCTTACCCCAAAGAAGTCCCCATCTCTAATATTTTGAATGAACTGGAGAGTTGTGCTACAAACATTACATTTTCTATGGCAAATGCTGACCCAGCATTCAGCAAGGTAACAACAGCTACAATTTCTTTCTCCATCCAGGTCCTTTGCATCTTGCTGATTCATATGAGGTCTCCTAGGGTGAAATCCCAGCTCAGCTGCATTAATGCCAGTGATGTTGGATATATCCTTGGGTCTCTAATTCTGCTCCTCTGAAAGTGCTGTTCTTGCAGCAAGCAAAGGTGGTTAAACTCAGCACTGCCATGCCCCCACCACTTCACCCAACACGATGCTTTAACAGCGCTGACAGGGACTTTTCCACACTTCAGCATGAGTGTTAATCTTGGCTGAAAAATCCCAGTAACTGGAGGTTAAGTCACTCCATCCCAAACCCAATACTCCCTTCTGCCAGACCTCTCCCACTATTCTTTGATTCCTTGTCTTTCTTTCCATGCAACACACTCACTCCCACTGGAAAGACTTATAGGTACTGGGATCCAGTTTTTTTTTAGCAGTGTTGCCATAAGGAGCAAGCATGAGGAGATAGCTGGGACTCAACATCTCTCCCTTGGGTAGGTGAAGAGCAAGACTTGGGTGCCACAGCTGGGTTTCAAGTTACTTCAGTTTTGTAACACTGACTTCAACCACTTATGGACGTTTTGTAGCGGATGAGCACTACCATCACACCCTTATCCATGGCACCTTTACCCACCATGACACTGAAATCAAGCTTGTAGAAGGCAGGTGTGTGTCTGTCAATA
>VXBI01000146.1:594734-660257 GCA_013397375.1 Toxostoma redivivum | reverse complement strand
AGAGAAGAGAAGAGAAGAGAAGAGAAGAGAAGAGAAGAGAAGAGAAGAGAAGAGAAGAGAAGAGAAGATGGTGGAAAGAAACAGGACTAAGGATCCTCTAAAGGATTGTCCTCTTTTAACCATCAACACATTCCTCTTGTACTATTTCTGACACAATTTTCACAGGACTTGTGTGTCTCACCAGAGTGTAAGTGATAATTCAGATAGTAATCTGCACCCAAAACACCTTGAATTTTTAGACTTTACAACTGCATTTTCTGGGTTTTTTGAAAGTGGATGTTTATAGAACAAAGTGCATCAAATAAACTATTCTCATAAATCCCAATATAATTCTGATTTAAAAACCCTACCTGAATAACTGGAGAAGAACCACAAAGTGAGGGAAGATTTATGGAGAGCAGACACTGTTAGCAGCTTTCTTTGCTCCTTAACACCAAAACCATTGAGAAAAAAGTTACTTCCTTATGAATAATAATTTAGGGAAATAGCCATGTTATTCTGTTTGGGTTTTGGCAGAAGGGGGTTTTGGAACCAAAGAACATATCAGTGTTTCAGAGTTGTATCAGTAAAGCCTATTTCTAAGACACAAAATTCTCACCAAGCTGAGTAATCTCCCATTAATGAGGCTAAGGAGCCCAAATTAATTTCTGAAAGTAGGAGAAAAAACATAGAGGTAAAACTGTAGAAAGCAGATAAAACTGAAAACATATGTCATTCTTTCTTATAACAAATCCAAGTAATTGCAAGGAAATTTCATTTTCCTCCTTATTTAACCCCAATTATTTTCATTTAATCACAGAAATGCACCTATTTCCCTCCAAACCGGCCTACTTTGCGTGTGAAACATCGTTTCCAGCATGTGCTTGGGTTCAGGCATGTTCCTAATCCCCTGAAACAAACACAGTGAGCAGGACAGCACACCCCAGCACATGTGGCACTGCTGGGAGGGCTCACTGGCTGTGCAGGAAACCAAACCAAGCCATCCCAACAGGGATGTCTGGGAAGGCAGGCACAGCAGGGATTCAGTGGGGCAGGAGCAATGCTGTCTTTTGGAGGAGCAACCTTTAGGGGGATCAGGATTTGGTGCAGATGACACCAGGTTGGGTGAGAGCTGAGAGCGTTGATTTACTTGAGGGTGTCCCTACAGTGGGAGCTGGACAGGCTGGTTCGATGGGCTGAGGCCAATTGCATGAGATTAAATAAGGTGAAATCCTGCACTTCAATCACAGCAACCCCATGCAGCACCACAGGCTGAGGGAAGAGCGGCTGGAAAGATTTCCAGTGGAAAAGGACCTGGGGGTGCTGGTCAACAGCGACTGGACATGAGCCAAAGAGTGCCCAGGTAGGCAAAAAGACAATGGCACCCGACTTGTACCAGAAATATGTGCCCAGCAGGATCAGGGCAGTGGTTTTGTCCCTGTACCGGCCACTGGTGAGGCCATACCTTGAACCCTGGGTTCAGTTTTGGGTCTCCCAATCATAGGAAGACCTTGAGGTGCTGGAGTGTGCCCAGAGAAAGGAATGGAGCTGGTGAAGGGGCTGGAGCACAAGTTTAATGAGGAGTAGCTGGGGGGCTCATCCAGGAGAAAAGGTGGTTCAGGGAACAGTTTATGGTTCTTTACAATATCCAGAAAGGAGGTTGTATGTGGTGGTTTATATTAATTTCCTAAAATAGTTCCCTGTCAAGACCTGGGCAACCTCCTCTGGACCTGACAAAAACCAATTGGTATCTTAATTTTAATATTGACACATTATTACACCAATGGAAAAGTTTATATGCCTTTGTGAAACACACATGTAAAGATGAAAAGCCCCAAAAATCTCTTTTTTGGTTCAGCAAATAACTAGTCTGACTAGGGCCAGGCCCTAGTCCAAAACCACTACACTGTATGATTCTCTTCTTGCAGGTAACAAATAAGACTACAAGAGGAAACAGCCTCAAGTTGTGCCAGGGGAGGTATGGCTTGGATATAAGGAAAAATTTCTTCACCACAATGATTGTCATTCCCTGGAAAAGGCTGCCCAGGGAAGTGGTAGAGTCACTGTCACTGAGGGTGTTTTTAAGACGTGTAGATGTGGTACTTGGTAATATGGTTTAGTGGTGAACAAGGCAGTGCTGGTTTAACTATTGAACTAAATATTCCTGAGGGTCTTTTCCAAGCTAAATGATTCAATGATTCTATGACTTGGTTGGTTTTCCATTAGTTGGGTTTGGTGGCATCACTCCTGAGGTGCCTGATGGTTTTTCCTGGTGAGAGTGTTCCACCACTTGTTGGCTGCTTTGGTTAATGCTGATTGCATGTAATGGCATCTCCTCCTCTGGTTATCTGCCTATGGATAGTAATTTTTCTTTTCACTGAAATTTTCCACAAACACAAAGCTTTCTCAGAACAAGTTTTGGGTGGTAAATAATAGTTTTGCAATGTTAAAATACAATCAGTGAAGTGGCATTTTCTTTGGCAACCTCCCACTTTGGAGTCATGACAAAATTTGATAGCAGTCCCTTCTGTGTACCCTTTGCCCTGAGAAAAATCAGCAGGAAGCCTTTGAAATGTTTTGGGTCTTCAATGCACATATGCTCAGCAAAGACTTGTAGTGCTGCATGCTAAAACCCCAGCAAATGCATTAGATGAACCTTCCTGAGCCTGTTCTTCCCTGGACAGTCCAGCCTTGCCAGGACTGATAAAAGCAGAATTTTGTTGTATCTTAATCTTCTGGATGCCTCTGCAGTGCCCAGGGGTTTGTGTATGTGCTAGGGGTGGTGCCATAAGGACGAGGATGCTCCAATAAGCTCAGAAAAGACATGAGGAGTATTTACAGAAGAGACCCTGGAGCTGGGAACACTCACAGGGCTAGAACTGCTCTTACAGAAGTGGCCACCAGTACCTGGATTAGAATGTGGAAAAGGTCCTGGAGAAGGGACAGCCATTTGCTACACTGTCCATCAAGAATCTGTGCAAGGGAGCCCAAGGATCCCCACTGGAGAGAGAAACAGCCTCTGTCACTTGTGTTTTGTATCAGCAGGTGGCCAGGAGCTACACAGCTCCAGCTTTAGTAAAGAACCAGGCTGGAGAGCAGTGGATAAGTGATTCCTTCTGTGGCGGGAGTGGCCCAGGCAAGCTGCTGACCTGGAGACATCTCTTTTGGGTGGCAACCTGGCAGCATGGTGAAGAGTAGAGGTGAGCTCAAGCCATTGCTGCCAACATCCAGAGCACACAAAGTGGCCTGGCCCCTTTTCTTAATTTCTACTTGCTCTTACAGACTCTTGAGATCTTTTCTGCAAGAAAGGCAGTCAAAAGGAAGCCAAAAACCACATGGTTTTGGAAGGTCACCAGCTGCCAACGTACAGCCTATATATCACAGTCTGGGAAACAATGCAACAAAATACTTCATCCTTCCACTGACTACATTGGGTACTTAAAATGTTCTAAACAAGGCTTTGCATGATGCCTCTCCACTCAAAGTTAGGCAAAAGCAGCAAGATGCATGTAAATCACTCAAAGCATACAGTTCAGTGGCAGGTCTGCATAAGAGAATTCAGGGGCCCTTGACTTTTGGCACCTGCTGCAGTTTCTAGAACTGTCACCTTCTTGAGTGGGGTAGGGAGGGGATGTTCCAGCACATCAGAGATGTAGAGCCTTGCAGAGTAGGAACCACAGGTTCACTATTAGGTGCCAAAACTTGGATTGCTTTTTAGACAGGAAAGCATCTATCCCAATAAAAGGAAGGGGACAAATGTCCTCTTAGCTGGAGCAAATCCCAGAGAGGTCTCTTCTGTTTTCCAGTGCTAAGAGTTCTTTTGACAGCCTTTGACTATTGAAAGTTTCTACACATATAGAACATGAGTCCTTCCCCAGGACTGCCATGATCTGGCACTTCTTATACACCCAGACTGCATGGAAGGAGGAAAACTGGGAAATCCTTCCTGACAGGAACCATGTGGCTATGCACAGAGGATGAGAAGCACTTGAGCAGGTAAACCAGCATTCCAGGTGTAGACTCAGGACAGCTGACCAGAGGGACAAAACCACTTCTTTTAACATCCATAGCCGAATTTCTTCATCCCTCTCTCACCCAGGAGGTGAGACTGATGGGCAGATGCTCCCATGGAGTCACTGGTGGCTTGGGAAGAGATCAGAGGGGTCCTTGTGTTGAGCTGTGCCAGGATCCACCAGGGAAGGCCTGGACCAACCAAGAAGGGAGGAGGAAAGTGCAGACCAGCAGGTTGTCCCAGATGACATTTCTATTCCACTTGCCCTGCCCAGAAAAGCAGAGAGCCTCCAAGGTCAAAGGCATTTATTTATCTGCCATGCCAGTAAACCCCAGGCAGACCATGGAGAGGATGAGCTGCCTGATCTCTGCTCACCATCCAAGGACAAACACATGGCCACATCAGACGGGGTGCTTGCTTGAACTCTTCCCATGCATTTCCATGGGAACAGGGCAACTGTTTTGTTTTCCTCTCTTTAATATTTCTCTTATGATTATTTCTGAAATACTCTGCTTGCTGGAGACTTGGCCTAAAGAGATAAGGGAGAGAAAATGTCACAGACTGTCATCAATGAATTATTTTTCCCATTTCTTGATGCCAGGAAAAGCAGTTCTTGCTGCAGGAAAGCAGATCATGGGTTACGCTGTCTTCAAATTATTTGTTCTAGAAATGTTAGAAATTGCAATATGCACCTATAAATACAGTGTGTTAGTTGGAAGCTGGCAGGAATTTAAACCATTTCTTTAGTAAAAGAAAATATCTCATAACCTGATATCTCTTTTCTTGTCCATACATAAGTGATTCAGGCTCATTTCTGGATTACAATCTATTCTTTTTTTACATATACAAAACATTTTGCTCCCCATGAACACAAGATGAAGAGCAAACTCCCACCATAGGAAATGTACCTTATAATTGTGTCTGGAAGCAGCAGTGCTCACTGGGATAGCAGGGAAGTTGTGACTTTACAACATTTTCAGGAGCTGTATTGACACTTTTCAGGTTGAAAGCTTCTGTGCTGATGTTGGTCTCTGCCTCAGTGAACGGAAAAAGTACTTTCTAAACTGTCAACTATTTGCAACTGAAAAACATTTTCTCTAAATATTTTTGCTGATGTCTAGTATATTACTTCTGTGGAAAATCCACAGCAATTCAGGCAGTTTGTAACGAATGGCTGAAAATTCTTCAGCTGCAGACAGTCAGCCAAATCTCCTTTTAACCACTGGTGCATCCCCAGAATTGTACCATGGCTGGGTGCAATGTGATGGTCCCAGTGCTGACACTTACTAACAGCCTATGCCAGAAATCACCATCTGTAGTTACATCCTGATATAACTTGGGAAGTCCATTCTGTAGCCACGTATTTGATACCTCGCCCTGTGGAGACAGAAACACCATCAGTCTGAAATTGCTTCAAGACAGAGTGCATGGTCAGAAAATAAGAAAGAAATAATTTCTTGTGAAGTTAGTGACACACAGGCACAGGTTGCCCAGAGAAGCTGTGGATGTCCCATCCCTGGAAGTGTTAAAGGCCAGGCTGGATGTGACTTTGAGCAACCTGGTATAGTGGAAGGTGTCCCTGCTCAGAGCAGAGGAACTGGAAGTGCAGTCAGAGCTGTGGGCAGCCTGGGTACAGGTATTGGGGTTGGGGTTCAATCCAGGGGATTGAATTGGGGTTCCAGATCCAGCCCTGGTCAATGGAGGGTGGTTAGTGCTGTACTTCATTCTATGCACTGACTCAGGGGCTAAACGGGCTGGAGAAAGCAAAGTGTAATCACACTGTTTAATTAAAAGATAATTGAACCTTTCCAGACACATCGTTACAGCCCATGCAGAGGCAAAAATCCCTGCTCTCCTAGAGGGTAAAATAAAATGAATTGTCACGCTGGGAATCAAGCTGATCTGAACTTCTTATTCCTCATCTGATGTATTCTTAATTCTCATTGCTTTTAATTGACTGCAGATTTTCTTTGGTTCTGCAAATTCAGTTTTGAAGCAGATTCTTTGTATTCTTTATGGAACAGGCTTCAGGCTATATGAGCAGAGCGGGTGGGGGGCTTTGCACTGCTGGTAAGTAATGATATTTTCTCTGCAGCAGGAGCCAGGGTCAAGTGAGATGCGAAGTGCAGTGTTCACTGATGAGCAAGGAGTGGGAGGAAGCAGCATATTTCCAGCCATAAAACAGGAGGACATTAAGAAGTTACAGGCAGCTTTGGCAACACAGAGCTGATTAGCCCAGTGGGTAGAAAATGCATTGCAGATGCAGCAGCCTTGCTGGAAATTCAGAGGGGAAGAGGTGGAAAGAAACTGTGCAGGCAACAGGCAAATGCCAGTGGGGATGGGGGGCAGCCACACCCATGCTCCTCATGAATGTCACAACACAAAATAGGGAAAAAATCGTCCTTCTCACGGGTACTGCTGAGTCCTCTGCCTAAAATGTTCATCTGAGCATCAAACTGACAGCAAAGAGAACGGGGCATGAGTCAAACCTTGGAGACATGATGAAAGACCTCAAAACCCACAGAGATTTGTGCTGTCAGAGCGGGAGCGATCCCAGCATGTACTCTAGCCACTGGGCTAAAATTCAGTTTGGGGATATAAGTAGGTTTTCAGGCATTCTCCCTTTCCTCACAAAGTTAAAGGAAATCTGAGAAAAGGGAACTGGATAAGTTTTTAGCTTCGCATTTTACTGTTTTCTTCCTCTCATTCTTCTGTGGGGATGTTTGTTGAGGTGCTAAGTTTTCTCTTTCTGAAAATGTATTTGGAGGAAGAGCCAAGGACACTGAAGATTGATTTTCTGAGTTTTGCTCAGACTCCATAATACAAGTGGCAATTTAGTAGGATAAGCTCATTCCTTTTTTCACTTTTATGGATTTCATTAAGAAGCACGAACAGGCAAGAATTCCTCTAAGCAATCATATTACCAGCCTAATTTGCTAAACTTTCATTAAAGCAATTAAAGATGGAATGATGCAATGACCCAGTTCAGGACCCAATTAAGACTGAATCAATAAATCAGTAGGTTTAAATCACCACCATAAGGCCACAGATAATCAAAACAAGTTATGAGGCTGAAACTGAACAGAATTACTGTATTACATTGCCATAGGAGAATTTAAAGAATTAAATACTTTGCAGTGGAGGTGCTCAGATCATCTTACTATAACCAGTTTAGTGGTAATAGGCACAACCTGGTACAGGTCCATCAGCTGCTGGGGACCATTGGCTGGGTGCACAGCACAATAGCACTGCCAGGCCATCCACAGCTGTGACTTCCAGGAACAGGTATCAGGACCCTTTCCATCTGTTCAGCCACATTTGGTGCTAAACCATCTCATCAGTTTGTCACCACCTTCTTTGCACAGGTAAGTGAAGCCCCCAAGGTGTCCTGCTAACAAACCCATCTTAACCACAGCTGTTGGCTCTTTCCTGAAGGTCTCTGACTTTCTTCCAGAGGAATTGCTGGACAGTTGGTTCTGTCCATAGATTTAATAGGAACCATCAGTAAACTCAAACACATGGTGCCCTCTGCATACTGCAAATACTTAGAGAGGGAAGAAGTTCCTCAATTCAAGCCTCCAAGGTGATTGTCAGAGGACTCAGCAGTGAGCTAAATGGTGGTGGCAAAGCTGCACACTGTCTTCAGAATTTAGCCCAAGCCTGATCATAGATTAATTCCCTCAAAAAGTAATTGAAATACATGGTAAGATCTATGTCATTTGAGTACTGACATGGCACAGCAGAATAGTACCAAACCTTCAACTAATCCCATGTTTCCCTCTGCTTTGGTCTGATGGAGACAATGTAATACTATAATATTGTATATTTGTGCTGGTTTGAAAGCAGACCAGTGAGAGATCCCAACTCAGAACTACAATTTAATAGGAAAATTAAAATGAAATACAGTACTAAAATACAAAAACACTGACAGAGTTGGAATACAACCTGACACCCCATCAGTCAGGGTGGTGGCAGCAGTGTGATTAAATGTGGCTGTAGTCCTCTTGCAGTGACAGATGTGGTTCTGTTGAAGCAGTGGTCCTGTAGAAGGGTGCAGTATTCCTCTGAACGTCCAGTGATAATGTAGAAGGGTCTTGTTTTCCTCTAGAATCCAGTGGAAAAAGGCTGCTCTGATGCTCCAAATCTCAGATTTTATCTAGGTAGGAAATGCTTGGCTCCTCCCCCTGGGTGCAGCATCTCCCAATGGGATGATGGAATTTTATCAGTCATGTAGTGGGACTCCATGGCCCATCAACAGAAGATATCTTCCTGCAGGGAGGACAGCATGGAAGAAATAGAAAACATTGCCCCACCTGGTTTTAACAGCTGGCCCATTAACAGAGGATATCCCCCCTGGAGTTCAGGGATGAGGCATGAAAGGGATTAAGATCACTGATCCACCTGGTTTTAACAGATGGTAGTAGAATATATACTTTTGATTACATCTTGCATTGCAACCTAAAACAATAATATAGTACAGATAATATAATATAATATTGCATTCTATAGTATTGTATTATCATATATTATAACTCTGAGTATGTGTCCATCACGTACCTGTGTTCTATTTGTTGAGAACAGGAGTTCATCTGTCATCTCCTACTGAAGGTCAGTATGGCTCACCATGACTATAATTTTGGTTTCTCTTTGTAGTAGAACAGGGATCTGATCCACTTAGGTGCTACTCTGAGTTGCATTGGGTCAAAGACTGGGAGGGAAAGTTACATTTCAGATGCTACTTTGAGCAAATGCAAACTTGAAGATGTGATATGTGATTTTTAATATGGTTGGTACCTGCCCAGATGGTCTAAAACAAAAAGAAGCATTAGTTTGAGATTCATTATGCATTTCTGGTCACTGTTAGACTGCAAGCTGAGGCCCAGATGTGAACACAGCTCTTGCTTCTGCCCTAAAGAAAGAAAATGAAAAACATACAAGAGTCTATATGGCGCCAAAGAAAGCACAAAGTTCGTGAGTTTGATGGGAACAACAAATTGCCTCTCAACTCTATTATTATTAATTTCCCTAAACAAAACACTTTCATGAAGAAGGTAAATGAATCATTAATTGACCGTAACTTTATCAGAATATTGAAACTATAAAAAGAAAAACCCCAAAGATTAAAAAGGAAAAGAAACTCTTGAAATCAGGATAAGCAAACAAAGTTTGGGAGTCAGGAATTTATCCCAATGTAACCCAGAAAGCCCAAACACCAAACAGTCTGGAAGTACTCAATTGAATACTTGCAGTGAAAATCCAGATGATGCTTCTTCCCTACCCCCACAGATGTAGAAAATGGTTATAATCATAATAATTCATCATGGTTGAGAGGGCCCACTGAACAGGGACTCAGATGTGCTAGGCAGGGTACACACCCACGGTGATGTGGGTGGATTTACTCCCTGAGGAATGCCCAGAGCTGGGAGGAAGCATAATATGGTGGGAAGAGTGCATCCTCTAATCCCTATGACAGCGTAGAGTGTCCTGGGATTGCTTTTGGGCAGTGCAGGCCCAGGTTGTCTCCCCATGGAAAGCTGCCCAGAGGGGTCCTCACAAGACCAGCATGGCTTTGTGGATTCACAGGTATGGGAAGGATTGGCCTGAAGGAAGAGATTTGATGTAGGCATGAAGAGGGTAGGACTGTTTACACTGCACAAGCACTTATTTGAAAGCTCTGTGCAGAATGAATCTTCCTCAGCATCACCTGCTCCTGAACCACTGGGGTCCATCCCTACTCAGGTTGGATGGTCCTTGAAGTTGTGCACCTGCACTTTGCTTCAACAGGTATCACTCATTCAAAACTCCTCTTGGCTGTGGAAGAAGAGATGCCACAGCCCACTGGAGCCTTGGTTCTGGGATGGGACAGTTCTGGAGAGCAGGAGTGAGAAATGGTGTTGGTGTAGCATGAAGAAAGGCTGATGTATGGCATACGACAGACCTCAGTGCATACCAATGCTCTGAAAGCCTTCAAAGTAAGGACAGTCCCCTTCACTCCAGTGCAAACATGGCTGTGGATTTTGGCAAGGTTGCAAGCAAAATATTTTCTACAGTTGCATCTTGGTCTTGTCCTTCTGGCTTCTCTGTACTTATGTTTTATCTCTCTTGTTGCAAACAGCCAAGAATTTGTGGCTGAGCACACAGCAGTGAAGAAAATACAAAGATTAGTAAATATTGACATCATCAGGATGTCATGCGTGAGGATTTCAGTGGTTCTGGGGTGATCTTCTGCCCAGTCTCCCTGGGAGCTTGGAAGAACCTGGTGCACTTTGTGACCACTGAACCTACAGAGGGACCCATGACTTGAAAACCAAAACATGAAAAAGCTTTCCTGACTGAGATTTTAATTCCATGGTGAAATGTGGGATCAACCTTTATCCACTGTAAGTGCCAAATCTGAGCTAAATCCAGCTAATTTACACACAGGTGGGAGTGAGGTTGTTAGTATGAAAGGAATGTCAGAGTTCAGGCTTATGTCACGTGGGAAGACTGCACAGTCTTTCTACAGGATCTGCTGCTCCTTCTGACACTGCACATCATGTGTTTGTGCCTCAGTGTCACACACCACCTCCAACAAACTTCCAGACAGCATTTTTGTACATGGATGTACTTTTCCAAAGATGTATCTTGCCATGGATGTGCTTTTTCCAGAGCACAAATTGGAGGTTATCTCACCTGTCCTGGTACAATCCACCATCAAAACCTAATTCTGAGAACACAGTTGCTCACCACAGCTTTCAAATACTTACCATCTTGGTTCTGGGGGTTGTTTCTTCAGTCACAAAATAAAAGCTTTATAAGTAAATTGCCTTTCTCTTTATATTGCTGTGCATTGACCATCATCACAGCTGTTTGTTTCAGCTCTGTTACTGAACCAGGCATATAAAACCAACTAGCTTTGGCCTCAAGTAGAGACCCTGCAGGGCACGTTGGTTTTGCCACCTATTTTAAGGGGGGAGGAATTCTTGTATGCCAGTGAGTGAAAACCAGAAAATAAGAAACAACAGTGGAGAAAAATAGGAGGAAAAAATAAAAAGCAAGCCATAACACACCCCAGAACATCATCTAAAAGAAAATTAAGCCAATGATGGAGCACACTCAACAGTCTTTGGAGAGGACATCTGACTGCAGAGAGACTTAGAAATTCTCGCTGATGAAAATCCTGTCTCCGTTGATGATTCCCACTATGGGGTGTGTAAATCACCAGGACCAACTCAAAGGTACAGCAGTCTCCAAAAAGGACATGCCCTTTCCCCAGCCCTACACAGATATTCTCAGTGTCCATGAGACAGCCATGTCTCCATATGTTGACATTCAACACCATTTCCATAGACAAATTTAGGAAGAATCCAAAGGATAAATCACCCTTTTTATTATTTTTATTCTTTTCCCTATGCAGTGAACTGGGGAGAAAGAAAATCTTATTCTCCTCTGGGACATAAAGGAACATCATTGCATAAAACACAACAGGGCAGTGGAGGAGCCACAGAAATTATTCACTCCCTTTCTTGCATGTGGGTGGAGCCTCATGCACTCAAAATCATCAGACTTCACATCAGGCTGATTTAATTGGATTTATTGGAGGAAAACAATTAGTCATCCCTTTAAATTGTCATTATGATAGAAATCTCGATATGTATACATGATTGTCAAGGCAGAGAACCACTTGCGATGTAGCCCCATTAACAATTTGCAGAACTGCAAACTCATTACGCAGATAAAACTTTTGCAATGCCTTAGTACATGCACGGAGTAAATACACATTTTCCCTTCTTTTTGGACATGGATGCTGTTATGAACTTGTTATCAATCACAAGACCTGCAATATTAGGCACACTGACATTCCTTGATTAAAATTTAAGCCTTTGTAGAAAATATGCTTGCATTTTCGTTAGAAGTCAACTGAGGGATGTTTTGCAATTGGGAATATCTGGGGAGTCACTATTCTGGGCAGACTAGGCTTTTTTAATTTTTCCCACTGTTTTCTGGCTCAAATGAAATATCCATCTAAAAAAAAGGCCCAAATGGGTCAAAATATTGTTTCTGAACTAGAGGTCAATGTACAGCAGGTCACTGATGTTCTGTTGACCAAAACAAGTCGCATCAACTGAGCTGCAACCTTCCACACTCTTCACTTTGGGGGTTATGCTTAATCTAATAAGACTCAGTCTGTGTGATGCCATGCTGGGCTCAGGGGATGCAAGATGAGAGATGGAAAAGCTCAGAGTTGCTCTGAGCAACCCCCTAAGAGCTCCCACCCACCAGGAACTACCACATGCACCTCCTGATGGAGCTTTGCATCAGGTGCTGCCTCAGCAATCTGCACTCAGGCTGGTTTACAACTGTAACTGATGACTTGTTGTGCTGCCATACAGTGATTTGGCAATGGTACAGCCCTGCCTGAGCACCAGCCTTCAAGGGGGGCTCAAGACTTCTTGGTGTTTTCAGCCACCATGGAGAATAATCTCCAAGGACTATGCCACCAGCATGGTGCTTGTTCCCCAGACTTGCTGCTTGGCATGCCCTTGCCAGGAACATAGAGCAATTTCCCAGTCCTTTCAGATGACTCTGCTTTGAGTGTTGGGAGCTTGAGCATCTTCTCCACAGCAGCCACTCAGGAGCTGTGACCAAAGCCCTTCTGATGCCCAAAGAGGTTTGGGCTGGAGCTAATACAAATGCCATGGAGCCATCCTGTACCCTGCCTTGGAAAGACCAGCACAGATGAAAATGGGTCAATGACTAAGGGAAGAGAGGGCAAGGGCATGGTTTCCATGTGGAAGAAGGAAAAGTACCACACCAAACTCTTCCACAGATAAATGGTATTACTTGAAGATTCAGGGATTAAATGGTAGTATTTAGGTGGTGATGCTTTGGAAAGGATGGGATAGTTTAGCTCAGCTCTCTGCCCTATTTTGTGCAGGCAAAGAATCACAGCATCTTAGTCCCCAATATGCAGTTTGCTCTGCAACAGGTGAGAAAGAACAATTTCTAGGAAGAGAAAAATATTAAGAATTGAGTAAACAAATCTGAATTTTTACTAGGAAAAACAAACCAAAAGGAAAAAAGAAAAAAAACCAAAGAGACATACCAACATGTTTCTTGGTAGCTCTAAGCATTAGTGACCCAGGGATGAAATTTTTGATACAGATCAAATTTGTAAGAGTTGTATCAAAAAAGGGATTCTCACCTCCCCAGCTCCCTGCTTCTACACTTGTGTATGTGACTTGCCTAATTTTAAGCTGCTCTGGATGGTGACTCTTCCTGTACATGCTGCAGAGCATTCAACAGAAAGACAAAATACATTACCAGGCTTTGCAGTATCTTGTTTACAAAACATCAGCTTTTGCATTTACTGAAACATAACAATGGATTTTGAGTTACAGATACATTGAGTCATTTAAAAGCAATACACAGAAGTAATTCCCTCAGAGAGAAGGTTGGGTTGAATGTGCATAAAGAAAAGGCTTGGGAAATACAGAAACAGTGATCAGCAGTTTAATACATGCAGTGCATTATCATGCATTTATTGGACAGCTGATGCCATCATTAGTTCAGCACTGTTTTTTCACAACGCTTGCGAGCGCACATGCCCTGATTCCACTCTGGAGTATGGAAAAACTGTAAGAGCCATTCGACTGACCTTAGCATTTATGAAGAGGAGGGGGAAAAAAAAGCTACCTGGACAGATAGGTGGCACTATTTGTGGTGAGGAAGGGGGTCTTGGAAACCAGAGTCCAGGCTGAAGAGCCTCTATCCTCTGCTACAAACACTAATCACACAGCTTTGACCCAACCGTACACAGTCAGACCAAAAAAACCTGGGCCAGCTCCTGCTCACCCACGGGAGGGATCTGTGATCCCTGGGGCCACAACAACACACACGTGTGTCACAGAGACCAGAGCACCCACAGGCAGGGTGGGAAGGCAGGACCTGGCTGCAGGGATGTGAGGGAAAACAAAAGGGATTGGGTAAAACTTGCTGCTGGGCATGAAATATGGGATGACTTGTTCACCAGGGGAAACAAGAGTTCATGCAGTGTTTGTGAGCAGGTTGCTGTTCCCTCACTCAGCCATTGCTGACAGTGATTTGCCAACTAATCCTCCACTCTTGGTCTTGATGCTGTTTTCCTTGGATACCATCAGTGTGTGTTTCTGCTTTTTGCTTCAATGAGTGTTCGAGTTTCTGGTGCAAATAAGCACAATAAAGAAAGCAAAACTCCCTTCCCATTAATAATTTCCAGGATGCATTCAAGTCCCAATTCAGACAGGCAAATATGCATTGGGAGCAAGAACAGGAATAATTGCACCAAATGAGAATTTCCATATGCTGAATGGAAGCTACTTCTGTACCTTGGGGCTCAGCCTAGAAACTTTTATTTTGCCAGTAGATGAATCCCCTGATTCTTTGGAAAGAGCAAAAGGAACAGGCTACAGCCTGCATGATCTTGCTGGCAAAGTCAATCTGGTGTTTTTATCTAGTGCTCATTCAGTGCTGCTCAGGGCTGGAGTTGTTATCACAGGAGGAAGTAATAGCACAGGTTTCCCTAGAGCTGATCTTGTTAATGCCAAGTTCACATCAAAGGGCAATATCCTCTCTGTCTGCCAATGCCTGAAAGCTATCTGGCTTTCTCTGGCAGTTTGCTTCCCTAAAAATAGGAAGGGACAGCCTTGGGGCCGGCTGCAGCTGCATTTCATGGGCACCCTGGATGCCCATGTTCTGGTTTGCAGAGGGCTTGGGGAGAAAAACTTGAGATCAGGGGTTATGCTGGCCCTGGGACAGAAAAAACCTTAGGACAAGACCTGAATTTAATCAGAACCAGGCAGGGACCCAAAAGAACTGGTAATAAAAAATTACTGTCAATAGCCATGGAGGTATGCAGGACACATGCACAGCAGAAACCCCTAATCAATGCCTACAACAGAACTACATGGAGATGTCTACCAGTGGGATTGCACCCCTTTTTGTGGTTTGATACAAGTCAGGAATGAACCAAATTTCTTGGTTTTATTTCGGCACCACAATCATAACAGACATACAAAGCATAGTAAAATCCTACCTTTTTTTTTTCCTTTTTTTTTTTTCTTTTGTACCCACTACTCTAATGGCACCTGTACAACAGCAACCAGGACAAAAGAGACAGCAGCAGCAGAGTGACAGTCTCAGGAAAGCAACACTGCCAGGTTTTCCCCCACTCCTACTTCCCCACTAGCCATGTTGCAGGGCCAAATTCCATTTCGTGCTGCAGAAGGGGTGATCCAGCAGAGAGTTAGGATGCACTGGGAATGAAGTCACATGCAAAATCATCAGCAGAAGCCCTTGCCACTGCAATACTGACTTTCAGCTCGCAGAGTTCATGGGCAGCCTGTCCTCACAACTTCTTCTGCAGGCTAAGGGGCCAGCTGGAGCTTTTCTGGATTTTTTTGTTTGTTTTGTTTTCCCAGCAAGAGCACTGCTGTTGGCATCAGAGATGGCCTCTGTGACTCTGGAGGTAAAAATCAACAATCAAAGCTGCAAGCAAAGAAAAAGAAGGGGAAGGAGCTGAGGAAAACAAGTTACAAAGGAAAAACATATCGATACCAGTAAAGTAAAGCAGAAAAGGGTAACAAACAGAGTCCAGGCTGAAGTCCTCATGCAAGCAGCAAATCATAGATTGTTTAGTAGGACAGTTCATTGGAAAAGAGCCCAGAGGGATTTTTCTACCTAGTCCTTAATGGCAAGGCCAGCTGGGGATTTGTTTTGAAGCTTCTACTATGGGGCTACTCAGCCATTCCCCCCATATCCACATTAGTTATTCTACCTTTGCATTCTCCTGTGAGAGTGGCTGAACAGAAGTGGGCTGGGGCAGGAGAAGGACATGCAAAAGCACTGGAGCATCCCTGGCAATCAAGGCCAGAGTGTTTGCCCTAACAGGCTGTGCTGCCAAGGGGCAAAAGTCTCCAGCCCTCCTCCCTAGATCTGGCCTGGGTGCTGCCAGGTCACCCCTGTTAATAGATTTACCCAGATTTAAACTGAGAAGTTTTAACCAAGTGATGCTTCAGAAGAGATCTCTATGCATTTGGTGAATCTTGGTCAGGTCTCCAGCTGTGTTTCACTGATACCAAAGAAGAGCTCCCCACCACCAAAACTGTCGCAGAAAGAAACACTTTTGTTCTTAAGTGCTTCTGTTTCTTATCTTATGATCCCAGCAGTTGAAAGCAAGCCAAAGAGAATGATGATAAATTACACAACCAAGGCAGAATATTACTTGCAGAAACAAAACCAAATCGCACTAATTTCAGCAATGGAAGGAAAGAATACCCCTCCCAACAAAAAAAAAAACCACAGAAAGCACCCAGCAAGGAGGGGCAGCCAGTGCATGGGAACCCCCGCCATCTGCAGGACAGCATGTCTGCCTTTGCTCCTGTCACTGCTCTTTGTTCTGGAGATGGAAATCCACTCACTTTTCTTTTTTCTGCAAGATCCATTTGGATGCTGTATTTTGATCAGTGGCCACAGCAACTGCTGAGGTCAAGTTCAAACCATGCCTCAGGTTTCAGAAGAGGAGGTGCAGAGGGAACACTTGAGCTCTAGCCTTTAAAACTGCTCTACAGAGACAAAATTATTCCCTAACTAAATCCTGCTTTTAGTTGCATGTGTGTAAATGTGGGGCACTCCACTGATGCTAAACTGGGAGACTGTCTATATACAACCTGCAACTAGAGCAGAATAGGGCCAGCTGTGCTTATGAAATCAAGGGGTTCAAAATACTATTAATTTATTGGGGCTGGAGTAGTGTTCTACTTGTGTTTTGATGCTTTTGCAGCAAGACATAAAGAGCTCAGATGTAAATGCTGATAAAAAGTGTATGGTGGCAATGGCCAGGGTATGGGGACAGGAGCGTGACTTTCAGCAAGGAGATCCCCTGCCCTTCAGCCTGCCCAAATCTTGGTCAGAAGTCTTCACTGTGGAAATTATGTGGAGTTTTGCTATAAGTTCCCCAACAGTTCAGTATCTGCTATCTTTCCTAAAATGAGAAATTGAAGTTGAAGCCTTTTCTGTGTGAGCATCCATGCCAGCTGCAGCATGGTGGGGTGCACAGGGTGCACCTGGGGCTCACTCAGATGTACCACAGTCCTCTGGAAACTGGGAGCAACGTAACACAGAGGAAACTAGAGATCTGGTGCAACAGCTTTAGGTGCCACTGAAAGAGTGGCTATTTCAAACAGAGTCAGTGCTCAGTGCCACCTGCTTTTCCAGCTTTATTTTTTCCCAAGGGTTTTTTAGTATGATGGATGAAATACTGCCTCTGCTGTGTAAACCAACCAACTAAAGCTGGAGCAGGACACAGAAGTCTCAATGAAAAATACCTATCTTATAGCTTTTCCCAGCACAGGCACTATTGCCTGATACATTCACGTCTGTCTGTGACTGGCTTTCACAATTTCTTGTGCAGGATAAGCGAGGCAAGTGTGGCAGCAGAGCACACTGCAGGGAATTGTGCCTGTGGCAGGGATGGACCTGTCTGGGATGTGAGAGGCTCAGTGTGCCCAGTGAAGGGCATCTGCTCTGCCACCTGCCTCTCCTCTCAGGTCCTCAAAGCAAAATCAGATGGGAATTTCATTGAGGTAACCTGGAGGGAGCCCTTTAGCAAATTGGGTAAATTTGCTCTCTTCTCTGTTTCATGCTTTCAATGCACAGCAGCACAGCAGTTGTGGTGGCTGTTCCTGAATGAGTACCAGCTCAAAGAGCCTGGGAAGTGCATTCAGTAATTAAAATAAGGATAAATTTGGCTTGCTTTGGTATATGAGCTTCTGGGGAGCAGGGAGAGCCAGTGCCACCACTGCCACCAGCTGTGCCTGTGCCTTTCAGTGAGGTCCTGCTTTCCCAGCTCAGCACTCCTTGTCAACCCTCAGCCTGATCATCATGGAGCTACACTACACCAGATCCTGCACTTTGCACCCCAGAACCTGCCAGTGCTTTACAGAGGGCTTCAAGCACCACTTCTGTCCTCTCCCCACTTTTGGCTACTCTGGGAGGTGCTGAGCATCAGCAATGCCAGGCAAAGCCCCAAGGAGCTGTGGGTGCTCAGAATCTCCCTTGTGAAGCCCTTGGGCTGGATGCACCCCATGCCAGAGGCCACACTGCGGGGAGGATGGAGAATTAACTGTCTTGCTTGAGGGCAGCACAGCCAATCAGTGACAGAGGAGGATGATTGCCACCCCTGTATCTTCCTTTTCTTTCCCTCTGCTCACACTACACAGTGACTTGAAGGAGATGGTAGCTGCAGGATGAGATTGTGCTCTGTCATTTCCCTTGCACAGCTCAGGTCAGCTCCTGCCTGACTCAGTGTACCTGCCTCTCCTCTGAAACAAGGATGCTGATCCCCAGCACGACAGGAATGAGGCCAAGGATGAGCTGACAATTTAATTCTCCCCATGGCTTTCAAGGAGGAGGATGTGGGGAAAAGCATCAGTTTTTTTAATCTGAGCAGTAACAGCTCTGCTAAAGCCAGACTTGCAGTCCAATTTGAGGAGCAAGAAATGGCATGCCATTGAAATCCTCCCTTGTTGCAAAGTTAATGCCAATTCCTATCTACAGAAATAGCCTATCCCCCAGGAAACTGGAAGAGGGACATTACTTGAAGTAATTTTTAAAAGAAAAAAATGCTCAGAAAAGTATTTCTATTTAAATAATCCAGTTGAGATGTTTGTAGTTAATGGAAAAAAATACAACATATACTGTTACCTACACTGAGAAAAGAGTAAATCACTGGGGGAAAGAATGAGTGTTCATTAGTTAGAACATTGCTAGACTCACATACATATATATATTTATATATATATGTACAGCACCAGAGACTGTTAGATTCCGTTCCTCCTGGAGTCATTGCAGTTTGTGATAAATGAAACATTTCAGAATTGCAGTATAAAATATGGCCATAAAAAATCTTCTTTCTTCTAGTCCTTGGCCGAGCAGGGCGGGAGGGCTCCGAGCCCCTGCCAGCCCTGCTGCCTGCCCGCTGCTCGCCGCCCCGGCGCTCACTTGCTCCCTGTGTGCACTGTGGTCACTGTGGTGGCTCTGGGTCTCCGGTCCCCTCCTACCGCAGAAACGCCTGAAGAAGCAGATGAAACAAAACTACAGAGAGTGGATGGAGACATACCTAAAAGGAAAGCCAGAAACACAGTTAGAAATGCTATTTTTGGAGGTGGGAAGCCTCTCGAAGCTGGGTTTGTTTCGTAGCACGCTACAGAGCGGAGAGGATTGCAGCTGGAGAAGGGGTTGCTGCTCTTCCTGCAGTGGTGGGTTGGCTGGGTACCTCCACAGGGCACCTTCTGCCCATGGTCATTCACCTGCAGCCACCAGCAGCAAGGCACACACGTCTCACAGGGACTCAAGGTCCAGTTTCGGTATGGATTCAGCCATACTGATGCCACAGTTCCAGGACTGAAGACAAAAAGTTGTGGGAGGCAAAAATCCCTCCAGCACTGTACTTGCTGAGAATAATTTCCTCTTGGGCATGTTAAAGATGATTAAATGTCTCACCATGGCCATTGAACTAAACAAACACACTATGCACCTGGCCTGAACACTGTTCCCCAGGCATCCTGGGAAGCTGCTGATAAAGAAGTACAGTGGATGAAATTCATTGCTCAGTTCCAGTAAATCTAGAGAGAATGTAAATTTGTGTGACTTGGACATCAATTTAGTGACAGCTCACATTGCTCCAGGCTTTGCTGGGTTGTCTCCAGGACTTCCAGCTGAGATGTAGGTTGATGTGAGGTTGAGTATCTCTTGAGTATCAGTATTCTGATGCAACAAAAGCTGTTAGGTGGGGACCTGGCATGGTCACCTTGCTCTGATAAGATGCAGGCTCAGAGTGACCAGAAATATAGTTCATTTTTCCAGACAGGTAAATAAAGGATGGATGAAACCTATATTAATATATTCTCAGACTGAAGTTTGACATGGCCTTTTGATCTTCAGGATCTTTTTGATACTTCTTAGGACATTTAACTACTTTTCCATGCTTCAAGGAGGCATTTCAATTTCAAGGATGACTATGCTGTACCTATACTTGGCCACATTCCATTTCCCATTGACATTTGACATCTTGGCTGCAATTTATCTTGTACCTTAAAAATACAGACCTCTAAGACCTATAAATAATCCAGGCAGTCTAATCATGACTAAATTGAATAAACCAGTCATGAGAATCAGGTCAATACACTTGAGAAATCCTGACTGATTGCCTTAGGAATTCCTTCCTGTTTCCTCACAGGTAGCATAAACCAGTCTAATGCCTGATCTCTGCTCTGCCCTACTACAGAGGTTTTGGATGCAGCCTGACATAACTTACTCTCAGGCAAAGGCTGTACTTAATTGTCTTCAGTGATGTGAAATTGCTGCATTTGAAACTACTTGGAGAGTTCATAAAGTGTCTATTAATAGCATCAGGCAGCATTCTATTGTGCAATGGTGGCACAGATGGATCATGTAACTTGGCATCTTTCTTGTGAAAGGAATCTGTGCCCAGAGAAAACTGTGGAGAAATAAAGAGGTGGACAGAGACCTCAGAGATTTCCTTTGTCCTATCAGGAGTTCTTGGGTGGAATGTATTTGATATGTCAGCTCCCTCTTAACTCTTTGTATTTGCTGCTCCTTATTGTTTCCCTGGGGCTCCAGCATCTCCTAACTCTTTAAATGATCTCTTTGAGGAAGGAAAGCTCTTCTGCATTGTCTGCCAAGCTGGATTTAACGTGGGATGCTTGGAAATCTTCCAATATTTTTCTGCCTTGTATTTCTGGCATGTAAAAACTCATCCAATCTTAACACATCTGGTTTAATCCTTCATGTCCTGGTTGACTTCACCACTGCAAAATGTGGTTGGATTCTCCACAGGGACCTGCTGGTTCTGTAGTGGTTAAACAGATTTCTTTCTCTTCCCACCCTTCCTATTCACACACGTTTTAATGCTTGTCAGACTACTAATTGCCATTAATTAACACCATTTGAGATTAATCAAATGGATGGATGGAGATTAATCACCCACCAGTTTAGCAGAAAGGCATTCATCAGATGCTCTAGACTTGACTGGGGTCCAGCTTTGCCATACTGCAACAGGAACCAAAATCAAGGGACATTTTTCCCATGCGAGGGGTTTTCTACATTGCTGCATGGCCAGTGTATATTTGAAAGTGTTTTGAGGATGGTCAGCATCACTCCTTTGCAGATGCCAGGTGTGTGCCAGGAGCACAGTGATTTTTTTCGGCAGCAGCTGTAGGATTTGGTACTGGGCATCACAAACTGGACACTGGGTATGAATCCCCACCAGCCCCAGTATGCAGAGGGAAGGGGCTCACCCCTGGCTCAGCCATAGCACAGGCTGAAAGAACATCTCACAGAGTACCCAGAGGGCAGAACCCACCCCAGCTGTGGGGGAAAATGTGCCTATGGCAGCAAGAGGAAACAGCTTCCATACAGAGCCATGGGGACTGTGGCTGGTGGCATGTCCTCGTCAAGGAGCAGGGGGTGGCAAGCAGGGGCAGCAGAAGCAGAGAGCAGCATTATCCAAAATCCATCCTGAGTAATAGATGCTTTCAGCTCCAGGATAGTGTAAGGTACAGTCTAGAAACGACTACTTCAGTCCACAGCAAAGCATTCCTTTTCAGTGTTGCACTTTAAAGTAATCCCTCCAACTGTAAAGTCCACATCCCTCCATTTCATTATATAAAATATCTACAGATGGACAGTAGAGAGTAAAAGAAATGCTCAGAAGCCAGAGAATAAACAGGCTTCATTGCAAAAGATGCATTTCTGTCTCCCAAATAATCCCTTTGCTGCCATATCCCCTTCCCTGGCATTCAGAAAAAAATATATATCCCAAACATCTGAGTCCAGTGGGGAGCTTGCAAATATCAATTATAGCACAAAACAGACATAGCAGAGGGCCAAGTCCCACAGTGGTACATAGAGTCTGAATCCTGCTCATACAAATGAACCTCTTCGTGCAGGAGCTTAACTTGGCCCAGGAAGAAAGAAGCCGGGTCTGACTGGCAGGATCAGCCTTCTCCATGGAAATGGAAAGCATGGCCATTTTTAAAGAAAAATGCCCTATCATAATACTGTAAACTCAAACATAAACAGTTTGAGTAAACTTCTTCAAATTTCAACCAAATACAAAACTTTGTTGCTGTGGGGGTCTGGGTCTTTTTCCCAAGCAAAAGCCCTTTTTCTCCACAAGAAACTGTGAATTTTCTCTCAAAAATCACCAAGCTAAAACCTCATAATTTTTTTGTAGTGCACAGCCTTTTCCAATTGAAACACCATTTTCCTGGCCGGCCAAAACTAACGTCCCGTTCCAAATCCTTGTTTTAAACTGCTTGCACAAAGCCAAACCTATGGGCAGCGAGGACTGCAGCCTGGGGGCCAGGGGCAGATGGGGATGCCATGGGTTTGCTCGGTGGCAGGAGGTTTTTCCCGGGATGTTGGCTACTCACAATCTTTCCGCGTGGCTGCATCGGGGAGCGGCGTGGCAAGGCTGAGGGTGCTGGACACGCTGGCGCTGGCACTGTCCAGGCTGCTGCCCAGGTGTAGCCGCCTCATGTGCCGCACCACTGCCGTGGCATTGAACGCTTGCTGGAGAAAAACAGCAAGAAAGAAATCGAGAATAATAAAAATTGGAGGCAGAAGGGTTGCTTGTGCTCCTCTTCTAGCTGCTCAGAGTGTCAGAAGGGAATAAGTCTGTTATCTTTCAAATTTTTCCTGAATTCTAAACTAGTGTCTTGGGTTGCAATGCAGGATGTGACCAAAAGTAGGTATTCTATCACCATCTGTTGAAACCAGGTGGGGCAGTGATCCTTATCTCTGTGGGAGATACACTCTGCTAATGGGCCATCTGTGGGCTAATGGGCCAGGTGAGGCAGTGTTCTTTATCTTTTCCACAACCCATCCTTCCTCCAGGAAGATATCTTCTGTTAATGGGCCATTGAGTCCCACTGTATGACTGATAAAATTACATTACATCTCCATTGGGAGATGCTACAGCCAGTGGGAGGAGCCAAGCCTTTCCTACCTAGATAAAAACTGAAATCTGGAACACCAAGGCAGCCTTTTTCCACTGGATTCCAGAGGAAAAACAGGACCTTTCTGCAGCATCACTGCACCTTTGGAGGAAAACTGCACCCTTCTACAGGACCACTGCTTCAACTGAGCCACATCTGTCATCCAGGAGGACTGCAGCCACCATTTAATGGGACTGTCACCAACACCCTGACTGACGGGGTGTCAGGTTGTATTCTGACTCTGTCAGTGTTTTTTGGGGTTTGTTCTCTGTAATACTGTATTTCTATTTTAATTTTCCTAGTAAAGAACTGTTATTCCTATTCTCATATCTTTGCCTGAGAGCTCCCTTAATTTCAAAACTATAATAATATGGAAGGAGTTGGTTTACATTCTCCATTTTAAAAAGAGGCTCCTTCCTTTCTTGGCAGACACCTGTCTTTCAAACCAAGACAATTAGAAAGTGCATTATCAAACCTGTGTTCTCCTAGTGCTCAGCTGGGATGCAGAAGCCTAAAAAAAAATCGTATTTGACAAATCCATCCCTGACCCAACACATATTTCTTCATGTCCCTGCGTGGTGCTGACCCCACCAAAAACCACAGGTGCTTTAGCTATGAGCAGCACCTGCCCCATTTCTCACACTCATTACATCTGGTTTTTGGCAAACACCACCCTGTGTAAATGGCCCTGCAGGGTCATGTAACCTAAGCCTGAACCAACCATTCTGAGCACAATTTTGAGCCACAAAAACACTACCCTGCCACAGAGGTGGCAGAGCTGTGTGTCAGTGTCACCCTTCAGGACAGGTCACTTACTCTCCATTTGCTTTTTGCAAAGTTCTTCCGGATCTGAGCGCTGACCGACTCGTGGATGTTTTTGTTGAGTGCTGTATCTCCAGCAATCCTGAAATGGACAGAGCAGGCACATTTTAAGAGATCTTTTCCTCTCCTTGAATACTCTTACTTTTCCCCCTCAGCAGAGGCTGCTCCCAGGTGTGACTGCACCTGCAGTGACAATTATTTCATTCACAGACGGGCTCAAACTTCCCATGGCTGTCTCTGCTGGCAGCTGTGCTGGAAAATCTGGGGCAATGTAGATAAGGCTTGTAGGTCTGGCAGCTACAAAGAGGTATGGGCTGATTTTGTTGGTGCACGGCTGCTATCTATCACCATTATAGCCTCAGATGAAAACATTCTACCTTTTTTTTTTTTCTTTACATCCAAAGACTTTACATCAACAGGCTGAGACTACTTTTAGCCTCAGCTATGCAGAAGCTTCCAGAGCCACTCCAACCTGCCTGATTTCTGTTTGCACTGGAGATTTTCCTGCCACCCTGCAATGTACATAGTCATTCATCATGATTAATGTAGATTTACAGTAAAGCAGAGACGTGGACACTCATTGAAGCAGCACAGGCTGCACAAAGAGCTTAAGCTGAACAACACTTAACCTAAAAGAATAGATTGAACTTGCATAGTTTCCTTAACAGATAAAGATACATTCAAATTTTCACTAAACTCTGTTATTTCAAGGGGATTTTATTGATTCATTTAACTCCTCGAGGCATGAGATCTGTTGGAAGAGCAGCAGCAGTGAGCTGATGTTGGGCATGTGCTCGGGTAATTAGTACTAATGTAGATGATGCAAGGAGGCAAAGATTGCCTTGCATGTTGTATGTGATACTTTCAGAAATCAATTTTTTTTAGTCACAGTGTAGAAAAACCATGTGCATTAGCAATAAAAAATTACAAGAAATTTAATAATCTACCAAGACCAGTGTCTCTCAGTCTGGGGAGCTCCAACAGGATAATCAAAAGGTCTGGGGGACTCAGCAGTCATCTAGTCCTTCTGCTCAGCTCTGTCAAAATAATTTTGACAAGTATTTGACAAACCAGTTCCTAAAGATCTCCAAAAGATGGAGACTCCTCAGACAACCTATTCCAGTGCCTCACTATCTCCTAGAAGACATGGAAAATAGTTTATTCCCTTTGTCTTTGAAGTATCCTTTCACATATTTGAAGACTGCTATCACAACTTCTCTCAGTCTTCTCTTCTCTAGACTAAACAAACTCATTCTTTCACTGTTCCTTCATAACTCATGTTTTCTAATCCTCTGATCTAGTGAGCTCCTCTGGACTTTCTCCAACTAGTCCACATCTTCCTTTGAGGGCAGCACCCAAACTTTCTCTGTTTTCCAACTAAGGCAGCAGAATGGCAGCACTGCTTTGTGCTTCTGGAAGACAAAACTTTGCTTACATACCCCAGCCTGCTGCTTCCATTTATGTGTCCTGTGCATTGGAGACATCCCTTTTGCTTGGCCCAGATCATTCCAAACTGTAACTCTGTTCTTCTAAGGACATGCTGCTTTTTCTGCCTTCATGTCCTTGGCATGTCTAAGAAATGCTGAGACCAGCCTCCTCCAAATTGCTGCCTGCCTTCCAGCTGACTGCCACCTCCCAGGATCTTCATCAGAGAGATGAATGACTTACCCTTGGGAGGAAGGACTAAACCCTCATGTCCCCAGAGTGGACACCCACCAATCCCATCCTGTTGCAACTGAGCTTATCTCTATTGGTTTATTCAAGAGTCCTGGAGCCAGCAGGATTGTGGGCAGGAAGGAGCAGGGTTTCCATTCAGGGTAACTCTCACCCAGCTGGGAAGGGTCCTGTCTCAGTGCCAGTGCCAGGTAGCCTCTGCCTCAAGCAGACAGAAGAACTGGGCAAAGCACAGCTCCCAAATGGCACCTGACTTCCTCTCTTGGGGCTCTGTGCTGTTGATAGAGAAAGGGGGGTGTTTGGCTGAGAACTGGATGATCTTCAGATCTTTCTTTGAAGATGATTCCCTCTGATCACCTTTCCCGCCGACAGCAAGGCAAGTTGGATTTCCTGGATTTCCCACTGGGGCCAGGTGACCAAAATCTCTATGAGGCACTATCTGGGTTAAGCATCATGTTCACTGTTCCATCCTCTGTCCTGCACAGTGAGTATTGCCAGGCTCAGCACAGACCCTGATGGATCCCAAGCAGTCCGCACTCCCAGACAGCCCGAGCAATTTCCTGGTGGGAATGCGAACCACTAGTCAGAGTCATGCCAAAATGTCATGAGCACTCTGCTCTGTTCAAGAACACCTCCTTGGTGAGGGCAGGTGCCCTGAACACACATCAGCTGGACCTGGCTGGGAGCACTGGCTGTCACACTACAGATCTCAGAAAAAACTACAAGCCAAACTATCCCTTCAGTAACTGATCCAAGAGACCAAGACAGAAAAGTCACTTACACTTGCAAAGGACATTCTTCCAGCAAAGCTAATGATGCATTTTGCTTTACAAACAAGTTGGTTAACAAACTCTATAACAACAGATCCTCTTTCCCACCTGTCAAATCTTATTTTGGAAACATAGAATAAGTTCTTGGGGCATAATGCCCTTGCTAGCTCTTCCAGAAGATTGTTCTTGCCAATTTCCACACGGATTTGAAAATACATTTGAAATACATTTGAAAATACATTTTTGTCATATGAAGCTTTTGATTGGGCATGTAGCTCCAATACAGGCTAGATATTTTTTTATTATTATTTTTAGTTCAGGGATCATTTTCTGAAATGCTTGTGGTTTCACTAAGAAACTGCTGGTTCCAAGAGTTCACAAACTGCCTTCTACCACCCCTAACTCTACGTTCACTATGCAATTCTTGTAATTCTAGGAAAAAAGTCTTGGTATTTGGGTGTTTTCCAGATAGGCAGAATAGTATTTTTTTACTTCACAAGGGGATGGAGATCCTGTGACGCCCTCAGATGCTACAGCAGTGGAACCATCCTATATCTTAGGTTTGCTTCAGCAACATTAGCACCTTGCAGATGATAGTTTCTAATCAGAGCAAAATAAAAGCACTGCTGGGGCTAATTTAGTGCAGCAGGAGCTGTTCAAACACGTGCTGGTATGCTGGATGGTGTGGCTCAGAATGCAGCCTCAGCTGCCAAAGCCGGGAGTGGGATTGTTCTTTGAAGAAATACCCTGCTAATCCTGCAATGCTGTAACACGAGCACTGTGCTTCCAGACTGTATTTTGCACTTGGAAGATTTTGTAACTTTTATGAAATACTCCTGGTGTTATAGTGTTTATAGTATAGTTTTACTTCTAGGAAAACGAGAGCAATGTTATCATCCCTTCGCTGTTGGTGCTTTTCTGGAGATGCAGGGGGTTCAGGACACAGAAGAGGTGGAGGTGAGCAGGGAGAAGTCACATCTTTTTACTCTCAACTGGCAGATATGAAAAATGAGATATGCTTTGGACACACAGATCTACTCTGTGGTGGGTATCATGAGCATCCTCACATCTATATCAAATGTATTTAATTATGAACTTTAGTTCTCTTGCTGAGAAGGGAAAGAATGAAATTAAGATACACTGCTTTTAGTGCATTTATAATTTCCCTTCCACATTTCCCCAACTGTCCGAGTCCATAGTATAAATCATCCTGTTTTTCCTTTTAGGACAAAAATACCTTAGTATCTTTCTTTTTTTTTCTTTCTTTCTCCCTCCCTCCCTCTCTAGCACAACATATACTTTGCCTCTAGAAATCAGCTCCATTTTCACTGAGAAACTGCAATCAACTTGAGCTAATCAGACTGATGCTTATCTAGTTCTGAACAATAGTTTCTGGCTTTGCAGTAAACTTTGAAGTTAACTATGTCAGCACTGAAGTTTTTTATACCAACTGTACTACTGGACTCAGTAAAAGACATTGCTTCTACATACCACACACATAAAAAAAAAATTAAACAAATCAGAATAATGCATTATCTGTTATCCTGCTGAGCATCACCAGAATCAAGCAAGGACTGATTAGTCTAAGTGGAACCTGGATTTTCTCTCAGGATTGCCATTTTGCATCACCTGAAAGGAGCTGCATCCTAACAATGCTTTGGGGAACTTCATGTTGAAGCTGGTTTTACATCCAGTTGTCAATATACAACTGTCTCAATGTACAGAATTGGATACTAAGAGACCAAGAATGATGGCTCCCTATCCCAAACACATCCACTGAAGCTAAGAAGGGTATTTCTCATGAATAACCATAACAAATCTAATCCTACACATGAGAGGAATCTAATCTAATGATCAAATATTATTTCATAGTATCTAATTTATTTTAGCTCTCTAGCTGACTTCAAACTTATCACACCAATTTATCTGGCCATACCACTTCTAAGCTTTGAGAGGAACCTCCAACAAAGACAAAACCAGCAAAATTCCTTTTGGACAGTTCTTCATTCGCATGCTGCAAACAAATGTCTCTCTCATCCTCCCTGCCCACCACGGCAGGCAGAGCCTTTCATCTACCATTATTTTCTGAACCTTCCTTCTGAAGGCAGCCAACTCAAATGCTGTGCTGGCCAAAAAGTGCTTGGAAATACTCCTGAGTATGATGACAGGAAACATGGAGTTAGCTGTAATGGATAATGCTGAGGGATCATAGCTCTTCTATATGTACACATAAACACACATACATCCATGCATGTATATAAATATACACACACACTCTGTATCAGTGATGTTCCAAAATAAATAGAGTGCGGGGATGAACTCGATAAGAGTTTGATTTAATGTTGTAAACATCAGAAGTTCCCTTCAGGAAGGCCTTTTCACACTTCAAACAATATCGTCTGAGAACTGAGCTCTTTGTAAACCATGTCCTTTCCCTGGGTGGAAATTATTATCTGGCTTGTGCTCTCTGGCACATAATCAACACTTGGAGTCATGGTCACCATTTGCAGAGGCTCAGTCTTTGCCAGAGCTTTGTGGTTCCTTAGTTTAGGCGTGGCTGGACGTAGGCACATCCCAAGGATCCTCTCTCCCTTTGCACAAGCAATGGGGAAAAGCCAGGACCACACTCCTACCTGCAGACACTGGGGTCTAACTGGTGCCACAAGCTCCTTCTCCCTTCTCTGTATTTAAAATCTCTAAATGGAGGCAATTAATCCATCATCCTTTAATTTAGATGTGCCAAATTGCCTTTGATGCCATAACTGCCTTCAGTACATAGCTTTAAATCCCATTTAAGTTCACTTGGTTAATGCATGACAGAGTAAATAAATTCATGGCAGCCCTTCTAGCTTCTGTACTAACTTCTTAACTGTTGGACTTTGTCCTCACCCTCTGAGCACTGTTTTTTTTCCCTCTGATCCAAGCCTGGAGGCTGAATTTGGCTCTGCAGGACCTAGTTTGACCTGATGGGGAGCACACTTTGATAATCCCTGGGGGACCCTTCCACCTCGGGATATTCTGTTTCTATGAGTATATAGCTGGAAAAAACAGGTCCTCAGGTTTCTGCTGCTCCCCCCTAGTCACTGCAGACTGAGCCACTGCACTAAACAGGATGTTGGCTCTGACATGGCAATATATTTAATAAACTTAACTGCTGTCTTTAATATGAGCCAGGGAAACATTAAAATGTATCAAGCTGCAGCAAAATCACCCCATTCTTCTGTTACCTTCATTTTCCATGTCCTTTTTGAAAAGTCACAGTGGGAAAAGCTGTGCAGAACATTGCACCTTTGCAACACACCATAAACAGTGCAAACCTCACTGAAAGATGCATTATAAAATAATTAACTTTTCCAGTGGAAAGCATAAGTCACCTGTATATTAAACTGGAGAAATCTGTATAAATGGACACTCAGGGTTGGAATCATTATACCAACAAGTCTCACATATTGTAGTTTCTGCTACCATACTTCACTGCAATTATTAGCCTCCTTTTCTGCCAGCTCTGAGTTTAACATACCATCCCCCTACCAAGGCCATTTGATTATAAATAGCAAGACATCACGTAAATGCAGGCATGTGGCGAGCAGATACACTGCACAAAAGTGGGCCATTGGGAAGAAGTATTGACTTTTTTTAGGGTCTGATCCTGTGCAAACATTTAGTCATGTGAATAGCTGTCTATTCTGAAGCAGTTTCCCAAAATTCAAAGATAATATTAACTTTAAAGGCACAAATGAAATATCTTGCAAGATCCAGTTTCTGCAAGTCCTGTTTGGAAGGTTTTAATGAAAACATGGTGATTAAAATAAAATGTGTTTTAGAATCAGTTTGTTCTTCACAAATACTACATTTTGAAACAACAAAATCTCATGGTCCGGTAGCCATGTCATGCACAGTTAACTACTTTTAGCCCAATCAGATTATAAAATATGTATTAATTATTCATGGTTTGATAGACTTCTCCCTAATTTGTGAAGTTTTCAATGATCTGATACTGCAGAGGAAGATTTCACAGGAGGAAGAAAAAGGGAAAGTTGGAAAACGTTACTACATGGAGCCTCACCAGATATATATTAATTATCTACCATTTGCACAGCAACAGTGACCCAGGGAGACCTGTGTTTTGCTGGTGAAACAAGGAGACAAACCCTAACTCTCACTGAAGTCTGGCAAAACTCCCACTAGCCTCAGTGGAATCAGGATTTCTCTTCATGAGAACTCTAGGGCTCAATGATGCTTCTCCAGTTATGTTGCTTGTGCAGACAAGAAAAAAATACCTTTTATGAGATGCTATCAAGGGCTGCTTGCAGTGTAAGCACTCTGCAAAAGCATATAATTTATGGGACCACTTCAGCCTGCTCTGATCTTCTCTTTCCACCAAGCCAACAGTCTTATGCACCTCTGTCCTTGTGATAACACACAGAGAAGATGAAGCTCTCTTGGCACTATGGAAGGTGATGTAGCTGAGGGGGATGTGTGCTGAAAAATCCATGCTCATCTGAAAAGGGAGTGTGGGATGATACAAAAGCTGAGATAACCTCTCTCTGCTGGCTGCACACGTGCACCCCTGTCTCCAGCAGCTGCAACACTGAATGCAACCATAAGAGAGAGAGAGAGGAACTCAGGTCTGGAGCTGTTGGAAACTTAAATACCCCCAGGCTGAGAGAAGGACACAGCTGACCACTGAGACAAAGCACAGAACTCTCTTCCATCTCCACTGAAAAAGCCTTCCCTCCCTTCCAGGAGAAGGAAAGGATATCACTGCCACAGATGAAATGGCTAGAATGAGAAAAGAAACAGTAAACCCTCACTATTTCCTCACATAAGGGATCTAGGTGGAAAATGCTCCTTGAGCAATGCTTTGGCAGAAGGAGATCCTATCACTGACTCCAAGATAACATCTGGGTGAGCAGCCATGATTATCCAAAAAGGCATTTATCACTATAGGATGCAAACCCTCCAAAAAGAATCACTGCACAACTCTCCAACATGCATGTTACAGAAAGCTTTTCAGAGCAAGGGGGAATGAGGTGGAATATTGCTAATGAGCACGTGAGGATAGAGGAAGATCTGAAGCCATAGCTTTGGAAACCTCCATGCTTTGCTTTCAGTACAGCTGCTCTGTAATCCCCTGGCACATGTTGCCTCTGTGTCAAAGGGAGATGGATTCAGGATGTGGAGTGGAAACACGGTGAATTTTTTCATCCTCCCTTCTGCAGTGCCATTTGCATGTCTGACATTTCAAAGGCTGACCCTGAGCTGTGCTGGGAGCACTGTCAGAACTTGAAGTCTTGAAAATGAACCACTGGATGGCAAAGTCAGCCTGGCAGAAGAAGACCTCCTGCTACAGAAACAGGGAAAAGTCTTTTTGGGGGGTTGTTTTTAAACGGAAGGTTGGATTCTGTGGAAAATAATACAAATTATGTAGCAGTCTGTGAGTTTCCATTGGCCCTTGGCCATGACATGCAAAAGAAAAAAAAAACAAAACCACACAAAAAAAGGAATGAAAACACTTTTTATCATTTTGTTCCTTTCAGAGGGCCCAGAAGCTGTGTGTGTTACAAGTGCCACGTTTCTTTGTTGCACTCCAGCCACCAACACAGATGTAGCAGGGCCAGGAGCTGGATGCTTACATTTTGTGTATCTTGGACGTAAAGCTTTGGAAAATCTGTTTCTGAGTTGTACAAATGGTCACCTCACTCCCTACTGGGAGCTGAATTCCCATTGTTTACTCTGTATTCCTAATACTGACTTCTTTTATTTCCCAAGGCTCAGGTCAGTATCATTTAGAACCAGGCTGGGATTTTTTTTCATCTCACAAAAGCAGGATTTCATTTCTCAAATGCCCTTTTTTCCACACAGACAATGCAAAAGGAAATGGCATTTCGGTAATTGTGATAGTAGAGTGACAGAGTCTAATGCACACCTGGGGTGAAAATGCCATGCCATTAACTCTTTTCTGTTATATAACAACAAAAAAAATACCTCACCTTGCTTATATAATGTCCCTTGCCCTAAAAGAGTTAGATCCAGAGCCCATGTGTGGGTGCAGCTGTGTGGGATGATGCTCTCAGTCACTCAGGGCTGGTCAAAAGCACACGAGTCACCCTTGTTCCAGCTACACAAACCTTGGGTAATATTGGTGAAGTCACTCATATGCAAAGGCATCATTTAACTTAAAGCACTTTAATAATTTTGGCACATTCCACTGCTGCACTACAGTCAACATACATAATTCAGCATTTTACTCATCTTTACACAGGCTGGTACTTGAGATTAAAGACCATCACAGTTTTCCAGGAAAATCTGGAGGACAAAGGCAGGGGTTGTAAGAATAAAAGCGTAGAGTTATGTAGTAGAGGTCAGTACAATACATGACAGAAAAAACACTTCCACACATGAATGTAAAAAGGTGCTCTGTGTCCTGAGGGTTTCTCAGAGCAGTGACTGCTGCTTACCAAGGGTGCCGTGCTGCTTGCTCACAGGTGTATCTTTTATTAGGGTCCTTCTCCATCAAATTCCGAATGAAGTCNAAAAAAAAAAAGAGAGAGAATGATTGAAAGCAATATAGTTGATGCCCAGTTCTGCTGCCACATGATGAGCCAACAGCACTGACCAGGCTACCAGTTCCTTCTGGCCACAGCACAAGAAAACAGCCCTGGGTCATTTGTCATTTATTAGTATAGATAGAACCAAAGTGACTTAGGACTAAATCCAAGCTGTTTAGTGTACCAAATAAAAGCTGAAGGCATCTACTCCTGCAGGTATATTTAGGAGTGGGATGGATAATTCAGAGTCAGCAGAGTACAACCCTGCCAGCTCCTGGGTTCCTGATCAGCCATGTGCTGCCTCTTCTTAGGGCTCTGAATGTGGCCACATGCACTGGATGTGCTGAGTGGAGAGGGAGGAGATCAGATGCCACAGTAAGAGGAGCTTCACATTGCTCATTCCAAGCAGAAACAAGCATGGACAGCTGTGAGGACATGTTGCCTATTTAAGAGGAATTCAGCAAGGAAAATGGACTCCCTGGAGCAGGAGGCAGTGTGTTTTTAATTGACACTAAAATGGAAGGAATGGAGATTGCAGCATGGCGTGCGTCCAGCAGTTTCAGACAGTGTAGCTGAAGGAGCCACAGCAAAGCCAAATATGGCAGGAAAATCTTTGTGCTGATTTAGGTGATGGACTTTCCCCCACGAGGCAGAAGGGTCTGCCAGCAGACCTTCATATTTTCTCTGAAAACCCTTATTAGTTTAAAAAAGCTTCTCATCACATATATTTTTCAGCAATCCATCACAATGATATCTGGACTGCAGATGTAAGCAGCATAAAATGTTGCTCTGTGTGGAGATAAGAGAATATATAATCATCTTTATAATAAAAACACTCAATTTTTATCTCCCCTGCCTTGATCAGTAGCACTAATAATCAGAAAACTGCATTTGTTGGGATATTTTAACATGATGGAATATTCCTAAATTCATTTCTTCTTGTGCATGAAGTAGCAGATGTTTCCCTGGGCTGGACAGAGAAAGGACACTGAGCTTGGATGACCTCTTGGACACTACACAGTGTGTCAGGGACAGATGCAGGTGCAAGGCTGAATGCCCCCTGCTGTCACCCCTGGACACAGACCCACTCTGGAGCCAAAAGCCCTTAGGAACATCTGCCTGTAACACATTTGGTGTATCTGCCCCTCTGCCAGGCTGGCTGGAGCAGGGGCAGGTGGGTACTATGAGTTAAATATCTCCTCCAGTGGGTGAGGAACATCCACCCTCATGGACAGTCCTTCCATGGATCCTTTCTGGATCTGCTCACCTGCCTCATTTGAAAGTCAATAATTTCTTGGGTTTTTTTGCTGCACAGACTGAGGACTTGCTTTGGAGCTTCAGTGAAGTGTCAGCAACAGAGCCAAGCTCATTTGCCACCTTTTTATTAATGACACATTAACAATCTGCTTTTCATTTGGATGCAATGAAGAAATTAAGCTGCTTTTTCTTCTTGGGACAGTCTCCTGCTGTCTTTATCTGCTGTTTGAGCTATGTTTTAGTGCTTTGTGTGTGACTGGACAAAATAGTACCTAACTTGTCTCCTGCAGAAATAAACTCCATGACTATTTGAGCCAAAAGAAATGCACATTCCCACTGATGTTCACTTAAAAGGATCTCTGCACATGATGGAGGGTGCATTGTCCTGCCTGGGGAGGGGATGCATGCAATAGGCACAGGTGCATGCATGGTTGTTGCAATTTAAAGAGCAGTAGCTACTTACCAGACTCAGAGATGTCATCCCAGTATGGAGAGTCAAACTCATACTCTGCCTTAAGGATCTGCTCAAAGAGTTTGGAGTCGTTTTCATCATAGAAAGGGGGATATCCACAGAGTCTAATGGAGTACAAGAAAAGAGAGAGGTGACCACTGGACCCATCTCTGTCCAGAAGGTTACAAGGAGGGAGGGAGAAGAAGGAAAAACTCTCACTTAAAGCTTGCCCCAGTAAGTTTTCAAACAGGCAAGTTCTATCATGAGAGAAGTTTCTTCAGGGACATGTAAACCCACTTCTGGCACTGTCCTGGACAAAGTGGAATTCTGCCTGGAAACCTGGTGCTGTTGACCCCATGCTGACTCATGCAGATATCTCTGCATGCTTTTGAGTGTTTAACCAGAGGAATAGTTTTATTACACAGACATGACTCCTCTCCTGTACAAGTTCTAAGAGGAGATTTCATGAGCTAAACCCTACATCCACAGAACACCAGTCCCTCTAATCCCTCAGCACATCCAGAAGACTTGGTACAAAGCAGGACAAGGAGCCCTGCAGAGCTTTCAGGCAGACGGTATAATGCATCTGCAGGATGTGCTGGGCTCTGTGTCCCCAGGCACAGTGAGGAGGATGCCCAGGAGCCCATCCACCTCTGCAGCAGAGCTTGCAAGGACTGCACATGGAGCTGCTGCTTCTGCAGACACAGGGACAACCTTTCCCTTTCTCACTCCTGCAAGTGATTTTGCTGACCACATCCAATTGCCTGCCTTGCCTGAGGCTAGCAACAGTCCTGTCCTGGTTTTCAGTGTTTATAGTCAGGCTTCTCAGAAAACCTAGCCCCAGGATAAGCAGGACACTGAACATTATTTGCCTAATTTGAGCTAATACATTCAGGGTGCACCCTCCCAGTGCTGCAGAGCAGGACAGCTACCATGCAGAGGCAGGGCTGGATGTGGGAAAAGCACATCTGGCACTGCATTGAGCAAGTGCAGTGATAAAACTCGTGTGCCAGACATCCCTCACACCCAGCTGCTGCTGCAGGCAGTATTCTGTCCCACTCTGCACAGACATGCCAGCAGAGACAACTCTTCTTCAAGTTTGAACACCAATGTTGCAAAGTGCCAGATTTACCTCTGAGGCTGGCCCCAGGTTTTAGCAAACCCATCCTGCTGACAGTTAAACAGACCTTCCTGCTCTGTGTAGACATGATACATTTTTTCCCTCTTATCGCTGGTTTAAGGTCTAAATCATTCTTACACATACTTTGCTGGTATTGAAATGATCTTTTTCCTACAGTTTTTTTAAAACTCTGAGTCAATCAATCAAGAAAACATTTAATTGGAGAGAGGCAACCATTACAAACAGACTAGATCTAGCTCAGAAGCAACAACAGAGCAAGGGGTGGGGGAAACTGCAAGAAATGAAATACTTGAGTTAGTTATAACCCAAAGCCAGCCGGCTGCCCTGGAGGTAATTTGAACCAACTCAACACTTGAGGGTGAAAGGAGCAATGTTTTGTTAGCTCTGAAGAGCCAGTGTGCTCGATAAATAATTTAAATACTGAGTGAGATGTTGATCTGTGTCACATCCACGCTGACCTGGGAGAACTCTACTGAAATTTGCAGCATGACAATGAACCCGCTGTGGCTCAGCTGAACCAGAAATCTCTCTCTTTATCTCAGAGAGCAGATGAGCCAGTCCTCATCTGCGTCCCACTGGATGACTGCCATTATCAAAACCAGTAAGATAACCTCATGCCAGACCAGTGTGTATGTCCAGAGCAGGACTGTGCACCTACTTAATGGGCATGTGCTTGTGTGTGGGGCTGGGTGCTCCTGTTTGAAACCCTGTGGTGCAGGTGGTGAATGAGAAGAGTCCTTAAAAATGCTGAATTTAAGCAAGTGCCAAAAAGCCACTATGTACATGGATAACAGAGGAAAAACATCTGGTAGCTTAATAAAGAAACTGGATCCATAATCAGTGCCCGGCTCTACAGGTATCTGTGAAGAGCTTATAAATTACTTGTTTTAGTGTAATTATCCCACAGTCTTGGGTGGGATGCACACAAACTGATTTTCACTTTCCTCCTCTTTTGTCACAACCCTCAAGTTTTTGGACGCTTTACTCAGGGGAAATGATGGAGCTGACAGCACCAGCACTGCAACTCGTAGGATGAGCACTGGGGTAGAGATGCCCAGGTTGGATAAAAAAAAAAACAAACAACCAAACAAAAAAAAACCCCAAACTTGAAGCCATTGCTCTCATCCCCTCCTCCCTGTGAGACTCAGGGGGCTGCATGTGAGAAACCTGACAGCCCTTCATTAATTTCTTGCCTTCCTCAGCACTTTCCTTAGACAAACCCGAAGTGCTCTGATAAAGCATTTTAAGACAAGCAGACAGTGCTGTGCATGCTGAGGCACTGGCAGGCTGCTCTGCAGAGAGAAATAACTCTCTTCAAATGTGCACTGTACTAATTACCTTGGCAAAGGTACAAGATCACAAGTTAGGACTGCTGTGATTTATGCACACTTGTGGCAGCAAAAGTAGGAGCAAATTGCTGAGCAGCACAGAGCTGGAGGGCAATAATCCTGCAAGGGGGGAGCACAGAGACATGAGTCCCAGCAAGACCCCCAGCCTCTCCAGAGCCTTTCAATCCTGCATGGCTTGAGTATCTACATGGCTGGGGAATCAGCCTCTGTGTCCAGGAGGTGACTGCAGCCCATGGTAATGCACAAGGAAAGACAGAATAATGCAGGAGGGCACCAGAACTGCCAGGAGCTGAGCACAGGGCAGAAAACAGCCTCTTTTGGCAGAGCTTTTCCCTTTCTAGGAAGAGGTTGAGAAGTGTTGTTAGTTGCTACTACGGGACATGGGCAGGGAGATCTCCCCAAATCAGCCCCTTACCTGAGAGCTGAATGAGAGCAGGGCAAGGGCTGATCCTGGCTTGGCCAGGGGTAGGATGATCCTCCTGCATAGGGTGATTCAAGGAGGCTCCTCTGGGAGAAAGATCAATGAGGACCTACACCAGAAAGCACGCAAGAAGGGAGCAAGCCCTCTAGGTCAGAAGAGGTAGCATTTGGGAGAGGAACATCAGGGCGTCTGGCACAGGGATGGGTTGAGAGCCAAAATACAGGTCCTATATTTCATGTACAGCCTTGCTGTCCTGTCCTTTAAAAACAGAGCTTAGGAAGACATGGAAGTTTTAATGTTACTTAAGGTTTTAACATTATTGGCTTTGCAGAAGGGATGGGAAAGCCCCAGCAAATCAGCCTATCTTGCAATTTATGGCTGGAGGAAATCTTGCTGGACTTCCAGCAACTGGGCCACTTTCCAAAGTCCATAATGAGTTTTTTGGTTAATTCTTACAGAATCAAAATCCCACCGACTTCATTTCCATCTGCTGGGACATTTCTGTGTGAAAAAAATGACCTCACTATCAGAGGTTCTGCTGCTTTTCTTTAGATATGCAGAAATGCAAAAATAACCCCTCTGTCTTCGATGTGAAAAAATCCTGCACTGTCCTGGGGGAGTTTCAGGCAGCTATTAGCTGTCATCATTTTCTTTCAGTTTCACCAAATAAAAGGTTTTCAGAATTATTTAACAACCTTATCACATAAGCAACAGATTTCCCCCCAAACTCCTATTCCCAGTCTTGCCTTAAAAATAATGGGATACAGATAAGTAAAACACAGGTGGATGTACAAGAGAAAGATATTGCCAGAAGTAATTTCTAAAAGTGATCCCGAGAGCACAAGAGGAATAACAGGAACACCTTGTCCTCACCAGGCAGAGAAAGCAACCCCCGGCAAGCACCCATTACATAGTGGGGGGATACTGGAGGATAAATAACTCATTCACATGGTCAGGGTCCAGTCTGTAACACAAGAGGCCCCAGGGTTAGATTCAGAAACAATTTTACAGTTAGATTAGGACAAAGAATTCAGTAAGTGCTCAAAGACCTGAGATGTATGGTGTGGGAAGCCATCCAAGTGCTATTTATAGGGATAAACACATGTATTTCTTCTGTGTATTTTGGGAACTGTCCCTCATATTGGCTGACACTGGTGTCCACATGAAGTTGTGGATAAGGACATATCAGCACAGGGAATCACAGACAAAGAAGAGAAGGAGTATCAAAGACAAATTAATCAATGAGGAATGATCATTTGGGGTTGCTTTCCCAATATTAGCTGAGTTTTCCCAAGCAATCCAAAACTCCTGTGTCCTCTGCCACCACTGCTTCTCCTTCCAGTGCCAAACAAGTAAGTTATTCCTCACTTTTTTTGCTTAGGCTTGTGTGTGATGCCAAGCAGGCGAATGACTGACCACTTTTTCCCAATGAATAACACCTAGGGTGATGGTGGAAACTTCTTTTGGCATAATATACTTTGCACTGTCCCTGGTTAATTCTTCCATACAAACATCACTGATGATTCATGCCCATCTACTTGAAAATCAAAAGCAGCTCAGCAGCAAATTGTGAAAGTATGATTCCAAGATTTACCTCCAGATAGGTAATTGTTTATAAACAGTAACAAACCAGTAACTCTCTGTCCAAACAGTGAATGGAAACAGAAGAAAATTCAATGCAAAATGTATTTGACCTATTGCAGAAGGCTATGAATAACCAGGGGATGAGGAAGAGCATTCTGTGTCCCCAGGTTCTTTTCCAGCTTCAAAACACGATTTTCTATTTTTTTTTTTCATAAATTAACCTAATCTTCTCTATATAAGATATGCATGTGATCAGTATTTTAGTTCCCCAGGTTTTATAATCCCTTATCTGACCCAGAAAGGTCCTAGATTCAGCTGCTGGGAATCCAGTGAAGCCTCTTGCTCTTTTTATGCTTTATATTTTTAAGCTGGACACATTACCAAAACTACCTTGTGATAAGTGGAGGGCTGAGCTCAACAGTGAGGCTGTTTTAAATTGAGAAATACTGCAACTGGAATAACAGGAAATTTCAGGCCTAAAATTAGTTTTTGTGAATAATGACTTCTCATGGAAAACAGGTTTTGATAAAAACTCCACTGGTGCAGCCTCTGTAATCTGGCTGTCATTAACAAGAAGCATTAGAGACTGGCACTGAAACAAAGGTATTCTTTCCCAAAGACATCCTTGCATATCACGGAAACAAATATTTCTCTACAGCACTGGTGCCACAGAAACAGTTTGTTCTTCCAGTGTCATAAACTGAGGGCTCTCGAGTGAGACTGAGCTTGGGTCTGGAGGCACTCAAATCATTTGGAGTAATATTAGCTCAAAGCATCTTTAATTTATGCCTGGCTTCTGTGTTTGTTTCTTTTGAGTTTCCATCTTCTTAAATGACAACAGTCTGTCCAGAGTGGCAGTGAGGATCTGTGGGAGAGGTTTAGGCATGTGAAAGTAGCTCCAGCTGTGCTGACTGTGGAAATGGAAATGGCATATCTGAAAGGGTGCAGCTACATATTGGAGCTAATAACTCCTGCTCAGGGCAGGTTTAATGCCCAGCATTTCACCAGGTCCTTGTGCTGCTGGTCCTTGTGGCATCTCAGTGCCATGCCATGCTTGGAGCCCCTGCTGGCACTGCTACCCCTGGTGGTGTGGCACAGCTGAGACCACAAACCTACATGTTAAACCCGTGCCCATCACTGCTGGTATCAGACACCCCACGAGGGCTAATTCCCTCCAGATTAGGGAAGGACCCTCCTCCTCTCTCTCTCTTTTTACTCTATCCTAGACATTCACTTTCTTAAGCGACCACATCTACAACTTTTGGCTATGGAGACCACATCTGCAACCCTTGGCTATTCCTGGAAGCAAGGATGACATCCAGACCAAGACTAGGATATGTGAGACGTGGGCTGGGTTTCTAAGATCACATTGCACTCAGCAGAGATGGAGTAAGGAAGGCTGGAGAGCAATGTAAATGTACCACAAAGCAGATGAATCCACACTGTGAAAGCAGGGCTCAGAGCAGGGAGCAGGGTGTGATCCAGTCACCTCAGCATGAGCATCTGGTGCTATTTGACATGGTCAATGGTCTCCAGCTTGGATTCATCCACCTCTCCAGAAGGAAGGTCTCTGCAATGTGCTACATTTTTCAAATCCATGTGGCTGTCCTGGAGCCCCCAGCATGGCACTAAATGTGCAAATCTAGGCAACTGAACAGCCCACCCTGGTGGAATGGCTGCTTGCATCCACTCGGGCTGGGTTGAGGTGCCCAGTGACTCTGGAGAAGCTGAAGTGCACAGGGGCCCTGATGCCATTGGCTGTGGGGGACTAACCAAAGGGAGCCCTGGAGTGCTGCTGACTGCTACAGGAGCTGAAGGATGTGGCTTACACATGGAAAGAGCTGGTTTGGTCTTAGACCCAATCCCACCCAAGCTGTAACAGTCTGGCAAAGACATTAACAGGCTCCTTCTACAGCAATGCTGCTTATTTGGGCTGTACAAAATACAAATCAAGACCTTAGCAGCTGAAGCACAGAAACCCTGAAAAGGTTTCCTTGTCCTGCAAACAGGAATTCATAGAGGCTCAATCTTACTGAGATGATTTAAGCCTTCTGGGTTGGGAATTCCCTGTATAGAGAACAGGGAATTTAAATTTGAGGAGTGTGCATGCTTTGCTGGACAAGCTGAGCACATGCTGATTCGGAAAACAGAGCAGGAAACAGAGCTGAAACTTGCAGAAAGAACAGCATTGCTTAGGCAGGGGAAAAGATTATGGACGATATTAAAACCTTCCACCTGTTGAAGAAATGTTCATAAACTGGGTGTGGAGGACACATTGCTCACCCCTATTCTGCAGCAGACCTGTGAAAGCAGCAAGTGAAATCAGACCACAAGTCTGCCAGCACAAAAGACCTTTGGTGCATGAGCCACTGACACATGGGACTGACAACCTGCAGGAAAGCAGAGTCAGGTTTATCTCCAGGCAGCCAGATGCAACAGTTCACAGCCCTCCCAGGGGCTGCCAGATGGACACATATTCATGGTGGATATTTGGCAATAAACTGAACCAAGGCAGTGGCTGAGCCAGGACGTGAGGCAGAGTAGTGCTATCTCTCGCCTGCATTTCCTTTTCCCACTCTCTGAAGCTGATTCTCAGCAAAATGCTAAAAGAGCATCAGAAAAGACTCCAACTGTGTCCTGCCATGGCTGGCAAGGACAGACAATGTCAAAAATCCCAACTCCTGGGACTTCCATGGTCAGATATTCTTGTGAAAAAAGATAACTTTGAGTCAGCATACACCATCCTCATCTAAAAGAGCACTAAGGAAGGGTTTGTGAAGCAGCCTCCAAGGTATTTTGGCATGTTTGTTCTTTTCCTCACTGCTGTAGTAGGTCCTGCTGGGCTTTGAAACAAAGTCAGAATCAGCACTGTTGATTTTTGCTTTGTTTAGCAAAAGCTCTTTGCATCCTGCTATTGATGGATGCTCCAAGAGAAATCCATTCTCATGTAAGTTTTGTACTCAAGAAGTTTTCAAAATAGTCAGTCATAAAACTAAAGTTTTCAGGCAGGATTTTGGTTTAAATAAATAAACACACATGCAATAAACAAAGCTGCCTTCTTATACTATTTAATATAAAACCTCCCTGTTTTGGGTAGCATATAAATTATGCAAATGTAATGCAAATGCGAAGAATGAATATTGCACAGAGTGGATAGCACAGCAATGAGGTATGTCCTGGCAAAAATAGTTCTACAGCACCATCAAAAAGTTATTCATGTTGACAAGCCATGAAATGTCTGCGTAAGCAAAAAGGGAACAAAGTAGGAATGCTTTAATGCTGTGCCTCATTGAAGCCGCTTTTTCCTTCAGTCTTGTATAAATGTGACAGTTGTGTAAAAGGGAAAAGTAAAAAAATAAAGCAGAGCTAATGCTGTCAGGAAAAGGCATTTGTTTCTGTGGCAGCTCAGTGGACACAGCCAGATTTGCTTCTTCTCAAACTCAATCTGAGCAGAGAACAACAATAACTTCAATATTGTCACAACCTGGACAAGCCCACACAACTGCAGTGTAGTTCTGGTGGGAGTAAGGATTTTGACAGTTGAAGGGTACTAGCCCATTTCCTACCACTTTTGCTCAAATTTCAGCCTTTATGCAACTGGGAGATGTCCAGGGTACATGCTACCACATGTCACAAGTGTCAGGGAATTAGTTATTTTGCCCCAGGCTAAGCAGGCAACTCCATGGTGGGAGAGCAAGCTGCAGGTCCCAAAGGTGCCAGCACTGGAAACTCAAGAGGTACTCACAGGATGTAGGCGATGACCCCAATGGACCAGCAGTCCACGGCTTTGCTGTAGGGCTTCTGGGCCAGCACTTCAGGAGCTGAAAATAAAAAGCCAAACAAGCACATGTTATAAGACCAGACATTTGAATATGGTCAAAAGGTAAGACTCTGAAACTTGAAAACCCCCAAGACCTTGTTTTGCTCTCCACATGCGACTCTTGTGTTTGCACATGTGTCCTGAGGTTTTTGAAGGTCATATTTTCATGAGAATGGATGACTTCTGAAGTAGAGCAAATTCACATGTTTTTTTGTCTCCAGGCACAGAAAACAAAACAAAGCACAGAAGAATGCATGAGAGGCAGAGAGCCATCACCTCACTGTTTAGGTGGAAAATGAGGACAAGCTTTGCAGGGGTGCAGAGATGCACATTCTCCCTGACAGCATCACAGCTCTGCTGCATCGTGCTGCCAGAGAGGGGAGTTCCAGAGGCAGCTCACAAAGGGCAGCGAGTCAGGGAGGAGATAAGCTACATCTGCAGGAGAGGAAGGAGAGCAGTCACCACTTCTTCCGGCAGCTGCCTTCCAAAGCCTGCTGGATGTCAGACTCAGAGGGAGTCATTTGTCCTTCTGCCTCTGGGAACACAAACACCTCAGAGGGAGAAATGAAAAGCAGCAGGAATTGGACATGTGCACAAAGGAACTGAGCCTCCTGCCTCCACACAGCCACCATAGCCTGAATTTTGCTAGAAGCAAGAGCCAGGGAATTTGTTGAATCTCTTTGTGTACCTGCTCTACCATCTTATACTACTGAGACTTAAAGAGGTGTACTTTTTGTTTGGGATCCTGAAGTATTATGTTTTCCCCGTTGGGACCTTGCAGTGCAAATGCTTAAACCTAAATTTTAAAACCCTGTGACCCTCATCTTTTTCATGTAAAGAAGCTTTTGCCTTTTTCAAAGCAAAACGTCCACAGTAATGCAAGAAATCACTGATTGTGGCATTCATAAAGCAGAATTGCCATACTGGGTTTTAAAAAGGACAGTATTTCCTTTGAGTAATTTGGAGTTCTAATGCTGGAAAAAAGGAATGAAGTGACAAGTCCTAACAAAAATATTTCTTGGGAGTCACAGCTTCCTCTGCTAGAAGTCTCACCAACACTAAAGCACTTAGTTACTTGAAGAAGAGCAAAAAATAAATTGCGAAGAACAGATATTTAATTGCTACCTATCCTCTGTTGTACTGGTAGGACTCTTCAAAGACTTATCTTCTTAATCCAAACAAGCCAACAAAACCAAGGTCAATATTGCCAGCAAGGTATGGAAGGAGAAGAAATAATGGGAATCAGAAAAGGTTTTCCAGTGCTTTGGCATGAGAGCTCATAGAGGGGACTGAAGGAAGACAGGGCATGAGGCAGGTGAGGGCATCTGCATTTCCACAAGCAGAACAATGATGGAAAGGGCCAAATTTCACAGAAACATGTTCCAAAAATGAAGAAAATTCAGGGGGATGTGGGTAAAATTATAGCTGATAATCAGATTATGAAGACTCTTGAAGATTGGGATATGCCCCAATCTGCAGCAGAGGTTAAATACTACCCCAATTTTCAAGTCATTCAGCTAACTGGGACCACCGTATATAAATTGGAAATTGGGACCACTGCATAAGAAATGAGACAGTTTCCTGTTTTGTTCCATCCCTCATAATTGAATTTTGTGACAAAATATGAGAAAGAGAAATGAGAAATATTATGTGCTTAGATGTCTTCCAACTCTCCAGTCCTTCCAAATTCCCAGTATTTTATTCACATTCTCTTCTACCTTTGACTGTCTGTGCCTGTTTACATAGCTTTCAAGACTGGTAAACATTACACATCTCATAGCTCCTAAAGAAAATATTATGCAAATGGCTGCTGAGCACCAGTGAGCTCCTGACATTATACAGATATGCCACATTAACATAACAGAAAACAATTCTGAGATGAGGGGATGTGAACTATATAAAGATTTTCCCTCTTAAAACATCAAAGCTGTGCTGGGGCATTTCTTTCTCTTTTAAAGGAGTGAAGAGCACTGATATCTGCTGCTGTGGATGGCAGCTCTGAAACAGGTAAGAACAATACAGGGTAAGCATTAATGAAGAAAGGTAGGAGGTTTAAATACTTCTTTTAAGGCCAAATGTCTGCTTTTGATTTTTGTTCCAATAAGCAGACATGCAGCAGGAACAGGAGGACATAGCTCAGCATCATCTGTCTCTGATACAGGGAAATATTTAATGAGCTGAAAAACAAGTCAGAGAAGCTCTCCGGAATGACAGCAGATCAGTGCCAAGAGGCAAAAGCAGGAGACACAATGAAAAAAATCCAGGAGCTGACAGCATTAAAGAATCAACACAGACAGCTGGGGAGACAAAACAGCAGAAAGGAGAAGGAGGGAAGCCAAATCTCCCATTTCTGGTGCTGGGGAGATGCCAGCTGAGCATGGCTTCTACTGGCACACACCCCCAAGGAATTATCTGGGCTCAAATCATATACAGTGGTCATCCAGACAGGGAAATCAATGGAGCAAACCCAGACCCTTTCTTCACATCCAGGGAAGTGCTTCAGGCTGAATCAGCATTGCCACAGTGCTGGGCACAAGGTGGGGGCTCATTCCACTTTCAGGTACATGAAGATCTGCTTCCTGGGCCAGATGATCCTGCTGTCTTACAGTTAGCTTTGTTTTTTGGTTGAGTTACCTCTTGCTTTTAATAAGAGAAAAAATTCAAAGGCTTGTTTGAAATGGAGGTTTTAAGAAAGGTACAGAGCAGAACATTTGGAACCCTTTCTGAACACTATGCTATTACCCTCAGAGAGCACAGCTATGCTAATAAACCCTCTAAAAATGCAGCTGCTGGATGCCAAAAACTGCAATTCATGTTCCTGCAAAGAGCTCAGGTGATGGGGATTGCTCTGATACTCCAAGCCTCTTGATCACACTGTACAAGTCATGAGGGTGCCTGCTCTTCATAACAGCCTGTACTGCCCATGAAGGTCCAACCCAGCCCCTTTCCTGAAGTCAAAACCTACAAAGTACCCTCCTCACAGTGCAAACATGCTGAGACGCACATGAAGCAGTTTCACCACAAGACCAGAGTCCTTCTTCCACTGACTCCTGGGGGTGGAAACAACTTCTTCCCATTTTTTTCACACACTCCTCCAGCGTTCATCTTGTTCTGGTTGGCAAACTTTAAAGTTTGAGGCTGTTTCTGAAGGAGAGCAGGGTTTCAGTGCAGTATTGTTGACTTTCTGTGCTCCTGGTGTTCTTATTTCATGTTGCTGAGTCAGATTTAGATATCTGCCTTGGGTAATAATGCAGTTCATGTTTAGCAAACACAACTCTTTGTCAAGATTCAGCAACAGAGCTGAGAAATTGGCCTGCCACGTGCCTCTGCCTGAACAAACCCTGTTCAGAGTGATTCCCATGCTTTAATTTTCCTTGATTACTCATGCTGCTGCCTAAAGGCCCCTGAGGTAGCTTATTGCTAATAAGGATATTCTGAAGGCTTATTGAATATTTCCCAAACTTTGACTCAAAAGATACCAAAGAGGTCAAAATTCAATGTGGAAAATCTATTGGTTACTTAAATGCTGTGGTCTTGCACAGGGCTAGGAGGAACATGTGGCTTTGGTGAGATCTGAAACTACTGGATTTCTGGCAGAGCAGAGATGAAAGTTGTGAAATGACCTTTCATAAAAGCACTACAGAAAATGAAAGCAGTGACTGAGGTGAAGTGTACAGGGATCAACCACATACCCAGGATCCAGCCCAATTTGTATGAGAGAAAGTACAAGAAATTTTTACTTGAAGAGGGATTGGGACTCAGAGCAAGAATTTTAAATCTCAGTAGGATTAAGATATTAGTCAGCCACAAACACAGCTCATAATTCAGTGTTTCTGCAAAAGGAGAGCAAATTGCCTCAGACAGGCTTTCTAACATTTTTTCTAATTTTTCAAGTGTCTTGAAAGTCTAAATTCCATCTGCAGAAATAACCAAAGCTTTTGAGGGACCACTCATGGAAAATCACTCAGTGAGACCCAATTCCCAAACATCCAAAATCTCTTTAGGAGAATTTGCTGAGTGACTGGAGTCACCTCCTGGTGAGTGCCCAACTTCACACACCTCAGGGGTGGCTCATTTTTAGGAGGTTTGAACAGCTCCTACATCAAAACTGAGTTATTATATAAGGTCAAGAGCTGATCAGTCCAAATCCATGATGTTTAAAATTATAAATCACTAATGGCTTATTGGGATCTTGCCCATAATCACACAGATCACTCAGGGTTTTGAAAACATCACTTCTCCACATTAGCCAACGGGTTCAGACCCATGCAGGTCAGTCCTCACACCTAATTTGCAGTGAAATGAGCCACACCTGCTGCCTCAGCTTTCCCAATTCAGGTGCTATCTAAAAGTTGGGTGTCTAGTCCCAGCTCATCACTCAGATTCTTTCCATAAAAATGGGGATAAGAATAGCAAGCAGATAAGAAAATGCAAGACCTTCTTAGAAGAGGTTGTACTGTCAGATCCCCTTTTCCAGTAAGCAAACATTTAGATTGGCCTCTTAACAAAAGTGGCTCAGATAATTGGGTTAAATTATCTTAACCATCTTTTCATCACAGGGCCAAAGTCTCTGACAAAACTCCTGAAAAAATAAGAACACAGAACTCTTGACAGTAATTTAATCTGTAAAGCAGAGCTTTAAAAGCTGAAGTGCTAATGCACTACTGGTCGTGCACATTTTAGATACAGTCTCATTTGGAAATTAATATTTTGATTTTCAGAAAGAAAACTGATACTTGTTAAGGAATTTAATTATAATTACACCCTTCCTTATTCAATAAATTTCCAGACCACATAAACATGCATTTAGTGTCTTGGATACTGCTGTTCTTTGCAGATGAAAATAAGAGAAGTTGAGATAAAAACTGAAGCACAAGGAGTTGAAAGTATATCCTGATCAAGGAAATTAGACAGAAATGACAGGGGGATTGCATACTTGCAAATACTTGGGCAGCAGGCATGAGTTAAGATCAGATCTGCTTCTGAGTCAGAAGCTTGTCCAGTACTTTGCAAAGTGGGATCTGACTGGACCCATTTCTGGAGATAAAGTATAAATAGTAGCAGACACCAATGACTTCTTAACACAGCCCTGGGTGCCTTTGACATGTGATATGTGCCTAATCTCTTCCAGCAATTTAAAAGCAAAGTAATTAAACTGATAAAAATAATTAATTCTAGTAAGATCTTAGAAAATAGGGTGTTCTACCTATGTCTGAAGAAAAGCACCAGGAAATTATGGATCTCTGATTGTTATTTAACCTGAGGTAAAATACTTGGGAAAGAAAAAGCAAAACACAAAAAGAGGTGGCAGACAGGGCACTTCATGGGTTGGGACTGTGGCATTTGTCTGCCCTAGCCAGGCTGAGGACTCTTATTCATGCTGTGCCATTAGGGGGAATGACTCTTCCATTGATTAAGGGCAATTGGCAGATGCTGCAAGTTGGAGTGACACTGGAAGACATGAAAGGTTTTGGATGTGGGCAAATTTCAGACCACCACATCAGGTGCAACACTCAGGGAGGAGGATTTGTGGGCATCACCACAGTGACTGGCAACAAAAATATTCTGTGCTTGGAAAATGTTGTCTGAGCAATCTATTACGTTTAAAAAAAAAGTACAGCACTAAAGGGGAGGTGTATCCTGTGCAGTACAAAGAAAAAAAATAGAGCAAATATTTAAAGCTGTTTTCTTTGTGAAGGAGGAGGAAAAGTCCTGTCAGCACTTCAGAAATAAGTGCCCATGACCTCTTGAACCAGGATGAGTAAATCCTGCATTCAGCAAGGTAACAGCAAGCCTGGAGGCACTTGTGCAGCCATCAGAACCCAGGCCATGAGTGAGGAGAGCTCTCAAACATCTCTCAAAGCACTACAGCTCCTGTCACAGGCTGCAAGAGCTTCCTCTCCAAAATAACACGTTTTCTCATGTAAATAGCAATGATGAGAGGCTGGACGAGATCACTCAGAGACCAAGCAGAGTCACTCCCTCATTTTCATCAGCACTTCTGCAAACATCATCTAAGCTTTCCTGTGTCTTGAGACTCATTCTAGTCAGTGCCAGTTCCAGAGCAAAATAAAACATGTTTGATAAGGACAGAACAGCTGACAGCAAAAGTTATGAAAATTGCTGTCTCAGCTCAATTCTTGCTACTGTTTTGGAAGAAGATTTCCAGTCTGGTGTGATTCTCAGAGTGCCTCCTGGCCCATGTCTTAAAATAAAACATTGATGGCCTGATGGCTCCACAGTGGGAAAGCACAGAAATCTGTTCCTTTTCCCGATTTTACTGGGATAGAGTGTGTCTGCAGAGTGTGAAGATAATGCTCATAAAAAGTACCTTGACAAATCTGTATCACTGTCATAATCACCTAATCTGAGTTGTTGTACCACAATATCATCAGAACTATAAAAACAGGTGAAGTGGCAGCTGCAAAGTAAAAAGAGCTTCTGACAGCTAGAAAACATCCAGTCTTTCCTGCTGGAAAGATCTGAGACAAAATCTATCCACCGTCAGTTTAATGGATTTCATGGGTACCCCAGAGTTTAATTGATCATGGTGTGGCAGGAGGCACAGGCTTGCTGGATGTCTTATACACAAAGAGAGCCTTTTAAATAGTGTTTGCTCAAACAGACCTCATCACCACCTGCCATCTAATGCCTCACTTTCAGCTACTTTAACTGTTTTTAAAGGCTGCTGGTAAACATGCTGCTGATAGGTAACCTTGTACGATCGCCACCAAATGGACAGAAGAGCAAAGAATAAATGATAGAAACCAATTTGACACTGTCCAGGAAGGCCCAAGGATCTAAAGACCTTTTGCATTTTGCATCTGAGTCAGTAAGTTAACATGATTGTAACAGAGGATTACTGAACATGTCTGAAGAATGTAGCTCTTTCATTTTACTGTCTTCTATCAGAGGAATCTGGCAAATGCTGTTCTTTATGATTAAAATAATACATTTCATTAGATAAAGCTTCTTGGTTTTCTAGGTGCTTGCAGAAGCAATACATTTGTGGCTATTCTTCACATGCTCCTGGTGTAGCTAAAGCAGTGTCTTTGAGAACACTCATTCCTCAAAAAACTGAAAACATGAAAGTGAATCACACAAACCCAGGGCTGGATTGCAGGATTGTATCCCAAAGGGGAAGAGCACATAAGACAGAGCACAGGCAAACATTAAAATCCAACAAATACCTGTAAAATCTCACCTGCACTATGTACCAGCACCAGAAAGTGAGCATTATTTAATTTTCACTAAAATATAAGCAAACCTCTTACCAACATAGCCAGGAGTTCCACAGGCCGTGGACATCACATCTCCTTTACCCTCCATCTTCGACAATCCAAAGTCACTGATCATGATTTTTGACTCTTCATCCTGGCTGTAGTAAAGCAGGTTCTCAGGCTAGAAGAGAGAATAAGCACAATGAGTTTTGAATATGTGAGTTCAGTAACAACAACTGTTGACCCACGCATTGCATTTAATACAGTCCCTAGTCACACCATACACAAATATAATTTGGTTGCCCTAAGCCTAAAGAGTCGTTCTCAAAACCTACATGGAGATCCTCTCCAGACTCCTGTATGGCAACAAATGGAAGACCCTGGCACCCTGGGCTTTGAGCAACTTTTCTGGGATAACAAACTTCTCCTCTGGCACCTCAAATAAGACTCATTCCTTGCTTGTGAGATATATCTGACATATTATCACTTCAGAGTGGTGAAACAGAAGGATTCATTCAAAAAAGCAAGTAAATATGGCAAATCCAGGGAGTGTACTAAAAACTTTTATACAGGATTTGAAAAAAGAAAAAGGGAAACAGGAGGTATTAGACAATTTTCCTATCTTCTCCACTGGAAACAAACTGTTTTGAGAGAGGAAATGCCTTTACAGTTAACAGACTTGAAGCAAGGATATTTCAGCTAGAGCTGATTAGGAAAAAATGCTGAAGGAAAAATGTGCTTAGTGCTACTAAGCACAGCAACTTGTTTATGGCAAGAGAAAACAAGGATAACTCCACAAAGCCCTGTGATTTTTTATACCAGAGTCAGCGGGGTTGGAGAGCCCAACCAGGCTCCATCTGCTCCACACTCTCCTGCATCCATGTGTTTTGAATGTGCTGCTGCTGCACAGCAAAGCTCTTGCTGGATGCTGTGAGAGTTCACCTCTCCGCTGCTTAACATCTGGGCTCATGAAAAATCCACACCTGCAGCACTCAGCCTGCTGGCAAGGAGCCCTGGACCTTTGGGTCTTCACCTGTAACAGTGATATACCCAATGTTTCCAAAGAGCCTCAGTGGTGTCTTCTGCCCAAAGCTGGTACAAATGCTGACACACAGCCTGCTCTGTACTCCAGGAAATGGTGAGGAGCAGCTGCAGCCACACAACATCCTCAGACTCCCTGGGACACACCCAAGATTGGATTTGTAAGGAGGAGAAACTGCAGTTCAGCAGCACCAGCATCCATCTTCCCTTCCCCATCTGCTCTGGGGAAAGGGGATGGAGGAGTGCAGGAGGGTGATGTCCCCATTCAGGAGGTTAAAGCATCTCCTGCTCCCAGCCCCAGAATCAAGTGATGGCTTTATCCACAGGACATGTGGAAACATGAGACACAGTGGCCATGAGAGGATCTGCAAGCCACAGCCACAGCTGTGGGCCAGCAGGGCTGAGGTAGAAAGGGAAATTATTCAGTTCCTAAAAATAAATCTGCAGTTGTACCATTGATATTTCTTTCTCATGATAACTTGCAAGTCCAGTGCTTTAATTGGACTTTATAGTGTTGACAGTTTTAGGGACTACAGCTTCACGCCATGTTCTGTCCTAGGTTGGGGTCACTCCTAATTTTTACTACTGCCCTTGTGATCTGCTGAAGGGTTGGTAGACTTGGTATTAAGGGAAAAGTTATTTCCTAACAACTTCTGCTAACTCACCTCAGGCTTCCACATACTCACATTAGTAAGGCCAAGAAACCCACACATTTAAAAGTCAAACTTGTTTAAAAGAATTCTGTTTCCTCAAGCTGGTTAATTAAAAAAGTATTTACAAGGTGGCTCTGTACCAAGTGGAGCTGCTTGAGCCTTTCAGTCCTTTTTGTGCAACCTGGACTTCCCCTGGACATCACCTGCTGCCAACTCTTCTAATCTACTGTTGCATTACTTAGATTAGAGACTTGGAGCCCAGACTTGCTTTTACCAGCTACAGCAAAGTACTATTTTGGTATCTGAATAAACATATAATTACAATAAATAATTGCTATGGATGTTTTGTGGGTTGTATTTTTGTAGAGTGGATTCTTTCCCAGAGTTTCATTTTGAACCTTACACTTAATTCGATATTTTGAGATCATAAAAAGCCTTATTATATCTCTGTTTTTCTCATCATGATATGTTTTTGCTAACAGAAATTCACAGCAGGTGTTCCTCATATACTGTATTTTATGAGTCATTTTGACAATTGATATGGTACTGACAAAAACCTGCAAACAAAAGACAGAAAAAGAGCTACTCTTTGCTACAAAATACCACTGGAGAAGGTTGGCTTGATCTAAATTCATCTTGGCCTTACATAAACTCTGAAAGTAATTTGTACATGAATTTAATTCCCAAATCATCAGAGCCCATATTTTATTACAGGATCTTTAAAATAAGATTATTTTTTAAAATGAGAGGTATAACCTGCTTTAGATTATGAAGACAAGACTACCAAGACCTTGTACAGTGGAATATCTGATTTAAGAGGTCTTGGACTTCACTCCAAAAATGCTGGTGGCAGAAAAAAAGCTTGAAGTTATTTCCTAAAAGTTGAATTTGGGAGCAAGATGGTAATAAATGTTAAAATACAGCACTTCCATACTGGAATTCTTTGGAGCTCTTATAAATATTAGAATATTTCTATGCACTTCAGCAAAAGTGCAGGAAATGAACAGGAACTGAGGGCAAGATGTGGAGACTGCAGGAGATGGAAGCCTAACCAGTGCCTCCTTACAGGAAACCCATTATTTGGGACTGTCTGCAGTGCCTCTTGACTCTATTAATATTCATTAAGCCTTTTTATAAGGCTTATATAAGGCTCATAACATGTAGCCAAATTCCACTCTCTTTACAGGGGGAAAATACAAGCTCTGCCTCAACATCCAAGGAAACTCCTGTTCGGAGCATCCCTCCGAAATATAGCCAGAGGTGTTATTTCCATCACTGAAATCTTCATTTCTGGCAGTAAACTTTGGCAGAATTAACTAGCTCAGGAATGGAACCAACAGTTTTCTTTTGAAATTTGTACCTTTTTCTAGTATCTTCTGCTAATTTATTATTTGAAACACTAAGGTGCTATCAAATCCAAGCCTTTCTGCTTGTCTTAACGACAGTTTAAGATATTGGAAGAAAAGAATAAAACAACGTTTAAGGATTTTTTTTACCTGAAAAGCTAAGAGGTTTAGATGTGACAATATGGTGCAGCTGAAAGGAAAATACTCTAAATATCACATTGCCACACAACGGTGCTTAGAAGAATCCTTGATGTTACCACTGTCTCCGAAAAAACTGCTCCAAATGATAGGAAATCACTCAACTTTCCCCCACTATTGTTACCAGTTATTATTAAGTAAAAGTAAATGTACCACAGTAAACTTGCAAAATACTTTGTAGCAGCAAACACATCTCAGCTGAGAGGGGGTTTCTGCCTTAATATAACATTTTGGGTCTTAATGGCTTTTCCTCTCATCATATGCACAAAACTCCCACTGTAACTGCCCTGATTGCAGAGTCCTCATTAAAACCAATGGCATGGGGAGGCTTTGGAGCATCTCTCCTAGGGTAAAACGTGTCTGTTAGACTCACACAGTTACACAGCCTTCATTACCAGTGCCCAGGGGCCCCAGAGGTGCTGTGGGCATACCTTGAGGTCCCTGTGCACGATGCCCATGCGGTGCAGGTAGTACACAGCGTCCAGGACCTGCCGGATCAGGGTGCTGGCGTCCTTCTCCGTGTAGAACCCCTTCTCCACAATGCGGTCAAAGAGCTCTCCCCCAGACACTCTGGAAAACACAACAGGGAGCAGAGAGGTGAGGATGGGCTTTGTAAAGCCCTTTCTGTGTCATTAAAGGATGGCCAAGGCCATGCACTAGGCACAGGCAGCCAGAGCAGATCTGCCTGCAGCTCTGGGGCTCCCACACTGTCCCAAAGGATGGTGAAGGGTCTGAAAGGGAAGCTTTACAGGTAAGGGCTGGGGTCACTTGGTGTGGTCAGCCTGGAGAAGAGAAAACTGAGGGGAGACCCCATTGTGCTCTTCAACATCCTCATGAGGGGCAGTGGAGGGGCAGGCACTGGTCTCTTCTCTGGTGACCTGAGGGAATGGCCTGAAACTGAGTCAGTGGAGGCTTAAGTTGCATATCAGAAAAAGCTTCTTCATCCAGAAGGTGGTTAGTCACTGAACCAGGCTCCCCAGGGCAGTGGCCACAGCACCAAGCCTGACAGAGTTCAAAAGCATTTGGACAATGCACTCAGGAACAGGGTATGACTCTTGGGGTGTCCTGTGGAGGGCCAGCTGAACTCAATGATCCACACAGGTCCCTTCCAGTTCTGTATATTTTATGATTCTATTAATTGAGTTTGATTTTCTCCAAGGACTGGTCAGGCTATAATGGAAAATAAAACCCATCACCGATCAGGGAGTGGTCAAAGACTCATCAGCACCAGCAGAGGGAATCACAGTCATACCCCAGCAAGAGCCAGGGGAGCAGACAGCTTTCCATGCTGTTCCCTAGAGAACTTCGCATAGGCAGTTCCATCTGCTAGTGCTGCACCAGTCCTCCTATGAACCTCTGGAGTGCTCTTTTCATTCCACTGAGCAAGGCTTGGGCTTTGCCCTGGAGGAATGGTCCCATTCTTTCCCCACTAGTGAGCTAAACACATTCAGGAGTTGCTGCCACTACCTACAGAGCATTAGTTTATTAAAGCAGCCTGCACCTCTGACAATTTTAAATGGTCTCAGAGGTCCCCTCCTTTACTCACACATGTATGTTCATTTATCTGCAGTCACTAGGCAGAGCACAGCCTCTGCCTGGCACTGGTAGGAGACAATTATTGATGAGGAGCACAGATTATCAGTGCAATTAATCACCAGATGGCACAAATGAGGAAAGGATTCCACAACTCAAAGAGGAAAGAAAATAAAACCTTGACATCCCACTATTTAATGTCTGCTGTATTGCACTTTTTCCCTGCCTTGCTAGAAATAATACATTCTGAACCCAATCTTAAATAAAGAATGGCACATTAAAACTCCCTGGAGGAGTATCTGAGGAAACAAAAGAGGAAAGAAATATCTGAGTAATTGAAATAATAAAACTGTCAGCAAAAAACTGCCCTACTAGGGTAAATAAAAGATTTCCATTTTAGCAAACAAAGCCTATTAAAAAATAAAATGTATGTGATATGTTTCTTCAGCAAGTTGCACCACTTAGCATATCATAAATAGCACAGTAAAACTTTCTTTAGAAACAAACCTAATAAAGGAAAATAACAAATGATTACAGTCATTAAATGCACATGGACTGAGACCTTGCCATTACATGAACACTAGGTAATTCAGCCACTCCAGGCAACAATCTACTTGAATAATAACATGAAGTCACTTCCTAGGGAAGTTTGGAGCCTGAAAGGGAGAGAATGCTACCACTAAAAATGAACACATTCAGCTTCGAAAATGAAAAGCAATCTTGGAAGAAAAAGAAAGAAAGCAGATAATCCTTCTATTAAGTGCTAGGCAAACAAATCAAACAGCTTACTAACATACTGTCACTAAATTGAAACTGCATGAAAGGTGAAGTTCACCCAGGGTCTGAAGTTCACCAGCAGCCTGAATTAAATCCCCTTCTTTCCTAGTTTCTCAAAACAGGAGTTGTATTTCTCACATATACATATTTATATATACATGTGTGAATACACAGAGTGTTGTTCCAAACCCCTCCTGGCCCTGCACCCACTGCCTAGCCCATCCTGTGCCCTGCCAAGGAGAACAGACACATCTCACCCTCACTGCCCACTGAAGGCAGTCACAGTCTTATTGAATATGGCTCCTATTAGCTGACTGGTTTTTATATTTCCCTTGCAGTCCCTTTGTTTCCTGTGGATTTATTGCACTGAAAATTGAGCCCACACAGTAATTAATATCACTGAATACAGCACGTTTACCCATGAAAATGCAGCGTGTGCTGTTTTGCAGTTTCATAGAGTTACTTTTGTTACATTCAAGCAATGGACTGCTTTAGTAGATACCAATTTATACCACGTGCTTTCCTGCACAAGGAAATTCTCCTTTGATCTTTGCAGAGAGTATATTTCCACAAAATATTTTTCACTAAATTGACAGAATTTCCCTCCATTCCAGCTCACTCCCTGCCCCCCTTAAGCCTCATTCTTTAATTGAAATATTTTCTTAGATTTAGTCCAGTGGATCTACTGTACCCGGGCTCAATCTGTTTATAATTTTATTTCAAAACACGGAAAATATTTGCAACCTTTAAATGATGCACTGCAAACCAGAGCTTAATCCAAGCACTCAGGAGGAGCAGCCCTTACATTTGCAGGCACTTGCTTACTGAGAATGTTAACAGCACCCCAGGTACATGCAGAGAGTCAAGGGTCTCATGCTCCTGTTTATTAGTGTGGTGACTCCATGTTTGGTGCATTACACTTCTAAACTCACCTCCAGAGTCTTCCTGCTGTGGGCAAGATTCCTGGCTGGGGTCCACCTCCCTGGGATGCTCTTCAACTTAGCACCCAAGGCCATGGCTACTTTCCATATGGAGCTTATGTCCCTATGGCTTTTCTCCTCCAGGACAGGGTTAACTCAACTATAATGTCATTGGGAATGCTGCTCGCTGCACAGTGCCCAAGGACTGACTCAAGTCAGTGCTGTTACAGGAGCAAACTAGCAAAGGCAGCTGTGGGAGAGCATCTGAGCTCTAAACTCAAGGTGGAGATGTGGCCTGCTAGCTGGTCTTGATCCCAACCCCCTCTGCCCTGCTGAGATGGGACACGGCATCTGTTCTGGGCACTCACAAAGCACTGCTGCAATTTGTTCCAGTCTTCAATACTCTGGAATAATTATTTTCTTTTTAATGGCACTATCCAGCTTTGTCCTCTCTATGGCAATTTTGAGGCAGAATTGAAACTGAAGGCAGTAAGAGCAGAATTAGGTCTTTGTTTTAAAGGAATTTAAGACAGAATTTTCTGCCCAGAAAGAGAGGGTAGGAGGGATTTCTCATTAGTGGAAATAAGAGGACTGCTCCTGTCTTGCAGCTGGCACTGACTCACAGAGCTGGACACACAAACAACGGCAAAAGGAACCTTTTTCCCTTGATGATTTCAATCTTGGTTCCCAGCAAACAAAAAGTCAAAGAACTAGCCAAGTTCAGGTACTTGAAAACCATTTACCTCTGGAGCAGCTCAAGTGTCACACTGTGATCCAGAGTAGCATCAGCCCTGCCCAGGGACTCAGAGTTGGGAAAAACTCAGCAAAGCAGCCGCAACTGCCTCTTCTGTATGGCTGTGTCTGCTGGACTGCCTGGATGGAATGTGTGTGGCTCCAACCCTTGGTCCTTGCTCAGCCTTTTTCCTGGTTCTCCAGCAGCATGGGAAAAGCCCAGCACTTGGAGAAAGAGCTGAGCCAAGTGTCCCCACGGCACATGGACACCCCAGCATATGCCTTACCTGCCTCCAGCAGCAGGAAATAATTTCAAAACAATGACCAGAAGAATAATTTCATTTAGAATGCAAAAAATCCACAACCAAATGCTGCTATAAATATAAATACTTTAACTCTTGCTATATCTTTTACCCGAGGCTACATGTCTTTAGAACATATTAGCCACATGAAAAAGGCCAGAAGAAACATTCAAGGTGAAAGGAAATAGGATTTGAGGGGAGCTTCACCAGTTCCCAGTACAGGAGGTGGACACTGCCCTGGTTCTGCTGGCCACACTGTTTCTGGTACAGGCCAGGATGTAATTCCACTAACACCAGGTTAGAGGAGGGACAGTAGAACCCAACTTGACCATATGATTAAAGAGACATTATCTGCAATTCCACTGGGGAAACACAGATTGCACTCTGTTTCCAGGGATTCCCAAGGTAAAAGCTTCTGGATCTAGTGTTTCATTAAGGAGACTTCATGTATCGATCATGCAGATGATACAAACCTTTCAGAGGACCTAGCCTGGTGATGGAGTTTGCAATAAATTCCTACAGTTATATTAATATTATTTTATTTTCCCGACTGTATTTGGGGGTTTTGCTTCTTGTTTCTTCCCAGTTTGATGTTTAAATGCAGATCTAAAGAACCCTGAGAGAAAGGACTCTGAAAAACCTTGCAATGCTCATTAGAGGCAAAGGAGAGGTCACTCTAACAGTGTCCTTGTATACTCAGGCTCTGTTCAAGGATTGGTGTCAGTCATTGACACTACAGTTTCCAGAATTTGTGCAATTTCATTACATTACATTACAGAATTCGTGCAATTTCTAATTTACAGATTTAACTTGTGAGAGATGAGGAAACATTTCAGCATTACGATTACACCTTCACTTTACATTAACTCATTTCACCATCAGTTCATCAGGAAAGAACCAAACTGTCAAACAAAAAGAAAACTGCCCATGCTGCAGGTAAGGAGAAAGGGCATTATCAGCCTTTTTCCAAAGCATCCGATTCCTCTGCAGCATCATCAGGAAAGCAGAACATGCAAAGTTTCAAAGAAGTACTCTGATTAAAAATGAGAATGAAACAAAAACTCCCTTGTAATTTAAGGCCCCTAAACTAATAAACAGAAAACAAGAGCCCATCTCTCTGAATTCCTGGTGTTTTTGCCAGCAGAGTGAAACCTGCACCCACATATTGCAGGTCATGGTACCAGATACCTGCCAGACTGTCACCTCAGTGGGACTGCCTGGTGGGGGACATCCCTACATGTGTTAGCCTTCAGGTGAATAAATACATGAATAAAAGGAAATTAAACACTGGAATTTAAAATAAATGAGTCATATTAATGTATTCATGTTACCCTTTCTTTCTCTTGGTGTGACTGTCTGTATGTACAGATAAATCCTCTCATTTCTTCACTCCTGCATCCCCCACTGTTACCGAGTATAGGAACCTTTCTGCTTGTTTTAGGAGCTTGTATAATAACACTCTTTGAAATATCACTTTGACATTTTTGCCATTTGGCAGAACATTGATGCTTTTCTGCCTCTTTTGTACAAGGGGTTGGAATTGCTCTGGATCATTTACTGCCTGACAGTTTAATTGCTTTTTATCAGGAGTCTTATTGATGAACTCATCAGTGGTGAATTTACATGAAGAATCCTAGCAAAGCTATTCAGAGCTTGTTGGCTTTTCCCTCCAGAAAGGTGTTGAGTTCACCTGATGCTTCCATGCAGTTCAAGCCATGATCCATTCTCCACTGGACGAGTCACCAAAGCACCATGCATCATGCTGGGTTAGAAGAACCACCCTGCAAAGGTAGACACATCCCTAGGGATTCACTAATACTGTTTAAACCTGCAGATTAGGGATGCTAAACAAAAAGAGGACTGATTTCAGCAACTGGAGCAGGAAGCCTCCCAGGACAGTATGAAAAGTAAGTTAAATATGAGCACTATCCTATAATTGTGAGCAGCTTATTGATCAGAAGTTACACATTCACAGTTTCCTACAATATAAATCAGAAACAGCACAGAACTCAGCATGAAGCTGAAGTGTGAGGAGAGATAGGAAAGACTGAAGGGACTATTCCTGAGAAGTTCTGCCTTTGAGTATTACATTTCTCTAGTGAAGGAATTCTTATTAACACAAATACTTCCATTTTTTAAATGTATTTTGTTTTTAATGGAGGGTTTTTCTGTTTGGCTTTAAACTCCCTTTGCATTGTGAAAAATGCATGAGAACCAGAAAACAAACCTGGTCAATGTGGTGTTCGAAAGGAAAGAGAAATTGGTCGCCCTCATCTCATTGTTCAAACGAAGCAACACATAAAAGGAAAATGAGTAAACAGATTAATAGATTTTAGACCCAGAAAGGAACGTTATGATTATTTAGTCTGACCTCTTGAATGTAGAAGTACGTGATGAAAATTCTCCTTGTACCAATAACCTAGGATGTTAATCAGGCAGGGACAGATATTGCTACAGAATTACTGTATGGCCTACAGAGATTTGCTTTATTTAGTAAATATGTCAGAAAACTGCCCTAGCTTTCTCATTTGCAGCACATCATAAAATACACAGTTTGAAAAAGGCAAGGACTTTACTTGTTATTGTATCTTTAAATCACCCAGCTTAAAATCTGCTGGTAACATAAATATATGCTCCAAGGCCACCAAAAAAAGGACACAGGATTAGTTTTGGCTTATTTTTCTAGAATGCAGGTGTATGCATATGGCAGGAAGGGATGGACAGATGCTAGCACCCTCTCCTTTGATAGTGCTGTTCAGTCATAGAATCATTCAGGCTAGAAAAGACCTTCAAGAGCATCAAGTACAACCTTTGACCAAACACCATCATTCCCTCTAAAATATATCCTGAAGTGCTACATCTACTCCCCCTTTGAACACTTTCTGGGATGGCAGCTCCACCACTTCACTGGACAGCCTGTTCCAGTGCTTGACTGCCCTTTGAGCAAAGAAAATTTTCCTCGTGTCCAACCCAAACCTTCCATGCAACACGAGGCCATTTCATCTTGTCCTATCAACAGTTTCCTGGGAGAAGAGATCCCACCTCCTTACAACCTCCTTCCAGGTTGTGTAGAGAAAATGCAATGCAACATTTCCATGGACTTATTCTGTTTTTTCAGCCCTTTCACCACTGTGATGGTGGCTGCTCCAAAGGGCTGCTTCCTACCCTGAGGGGTTGTTTGGGAAACAAATGGGCAAAAATGCTGTGGCCACTTTTCTGAACCAAACTGAGCAAACTAACTAATTTTCCCACTGCATTAAAAGTTTCATATGACATTTGCTGAGCAGCTGTAGGGAGGTTTTGCTTTGGAGAACAGACTTCTGTTTCCACTGGGGCAAGACTGTTAATTCTCTGGAAAGCTCTGCTCAGGGATGTAATACAGTTTGGCAGTTAAAATCTTTGGAGACAGCATTTTCCTTCACAGAATCCCTACTGCACAGATCTTTTGAGGTCCATGATTATTCAAGGTCAATGCTGTCTTGTTTTATTCAAAATTCTATTCCATATTCAAAGATTCAACATTATACTCAAAATTTCCCATCAGCTGTAAAAAGTGTGACTGAACCAAGGGCAACCAAATGACAAAGGACATCAGGTTTTTAAAGTCTTTTGTGATTACACCGTTCTGAGTGACAGCTTAAGACAGCCCTTCAAATGCCAGCAGCCCACTTGCCCCTGTCTGTACTCATTCCCCCCAGGCAGTGGTGCATGGAGGAGATGTGGGACCTTGCCAGTGACAGCAACACTCCCCCAGTGCTGCCATCATTACAAGGCACAGGAAAGAAACCAGTGCTTCCACTGAAAACATCATCATGCAGTCAAATTCTAAGAAATATCATAGCAAAATTTCACATTTCCAGCTCTCTGCTGAAGTCTACAAACACCATGATGTGCAGAAGATGGGCACATCCTTTTTCCACTCTTCTGAGCTCCTGTAGTTTGACTGGCACCTCCACAGGAGTCAAGGAATCATCCCAGGATTAGCAGGCAGATCACACTCAAGTGGGCTCCTTGTCATTTGAAAAAGGACCTGTGGAGGGTGGTGAAACACTGGCACAGGATGCCCAGACTGGTGGTGGATGTCTCATCCCTGGAAACATTAAAGGGCTCTGAGCAGCCTGTAGTTGAAGCTGTCCCTGCTCGTTGCAGGAGGGTTGGACTGGGTGATCCTTGGGGTCCCTTCCAACCCAAACTATTCCATTGTTCTATGACAGAGGCTGGCACTTCAGCCTGTTTATCTTCATGGCTCTGCATTAAATGGAAAGGTAAAGCTGAAGCTCAGCAGTACTGACTTTTGCCTGTGTCTGTCAACAGTTTGGTATCACCACACCCCTGTAAACAATGTAGTCACCAGTGAAAAAAACAGCATTTTAAAAAATGTCATTAAAAAAACTCAGTATGTATTAAATATCTCCAAATCATAGTTTTAGAAGAAGAAATTGCTCACTGGTTTATTCACTTCCTTCTGTGGGATGTCAGTAAATCAGCCCACTCTTGCTCATTGTATGTGTGTACATATATATATATCTATGTGTGATCTTGTTGCCTCAATCCTTTTCACTTTGCTTCTAGGAAACAGAAGAGTACAGCTCTGTAGACAAACCACTGCTCAAAACACATTTTCCAGTATATGAGGGCTGGAACAATGTATTTCCTAACTGCTGTCTTATCCCTCCATCTCTCCATAAAACAAGTGGAGAGTTAAAATCTGGAGGGGATTCCTCACCTGACAATTTAAAACTAGGTCATGTTTCAGCACTAATAGGTTTGGTTTATTTTCCTTTTGACTTGTTTTCCAATGGAAACCAACCTCGATGTCCTGCCAGCATTAACTAGGAAGAACAGACTTAAAAATAGTGAAAACTGATGCAACTGAAAATGGATACTGTAAATTATGCAATGTATAGTAAACAATTTTGAAATATAAGGTGAATGCAGCATTGAGAATTATGCTAAATAATGAAAAGGAGCACGGGAAAATGCAATAAAGTCAGCTCTAAGCTGGAGCTTAAACAGCCCAGATTTTCAGTGAAACATATTTAACAGAAATTTGGGGTGGTGTGTATATTCCTTTTTCTGACATTGACTTGTTTTCCACTTGCTTCCTCACAAGTAAGTTTGCAGACAGATGTCATCATAGAAATAGCCAATGTAAAGATAGTATTGACTAATACTTATCTCACCACAGAAAGAGCTTTGAAGATCCTTATATCCCCTGTATCTCACATAAATTCTACCTTTTTTTCAGCTTATCTGTAGGATTTACAACATCGAGCCATCCCTTCGCCCTAGAGAAATACAACCCTGGAAAATTTATTTTGAACCTAAAAAAAAAAGGAGAAATGCTGTCAACTGGTCAAGATATATTGTTGCAAATATCAACTTGCCAAGCAGTTTGTAGAAACAAAAAATTGGAAGCTAAATATTAAAACCAAACAGACCGACTTAAGTTTAAGTTGTACAGGTATCTTGTTTTATGGAACTGTTGCATTATTATGCACTCCAACTTTTGAGAGTCAAGAAAGTTGCAGAGAATTTATGAAGAAAGCTTCAAAATTCCAATTGCTTATAAAGAAGTATTTCTTAAGAAATGTGCAAGTAACTCAAGTATGAGCAAAAACCCATTTTATTCTATAAGTACTCTTTTACAATATACAATTTCTATTAATATCAGGAAATACACATTGGAGTTGAAATATATGTTGGAGTTATCAAGTTACAATTCCCTGAAACACTCTGTGGCCATGAAAAATCAAACAGAAGGTTTAGGAGAAAAATGAGTGTGAAACAGAAAATAATTTGTCCACCTAAACATTCATGGAGCATTCCCACTTTCAATACTTTTGACAAAGTTCATCTCACCAAATCTTGCAAGTCTAGACAATAAGCACTTATATGAGAACTACTACTCATCTCCTCCAGCCAGCACAAGGAAGGGAACATGTCTAGGGTGTGAGGAGCAGAAATGTCCATTTCTGTGTTCATTTGGACAAATCCCACCTTGATGATCTTTATGGAAAGAGTCCTCAAGATGCTTTGACCAAAAGCATAATCAAACCTGGGGAAGTACAGAGAAGAAAAGCAGGCAGGACCAGAGAGCTTCTCTGTGAACAGAGAGAATGTGTTTTACAAAGAAAAGAGATGGCAGAGGAAAACACTCTACAGAATCCTAGATCCACAAAAACATGGAATTATTTAGGCTGGAAAAGACCTCTAAGATCACCAAGTCTGACCATTAACCCAACACTGTCAAGTCCACCACTAAACCATTCATGAGAAGGATGGAGCATAGACAAGGGAAATATAAAGAATTATTTCACACCAGAGATGAGAAATGGTAGACCTAACAGAATTAGCAGGTGGTGGATTTAAGACAAAAGCCTTTGTCATCTGAAGAGCCATCCTGAAACAGATGAATCTTTGGTATGACCCAATAAAACTGCGCTCATGTTCTTATGTTTGTGCTCATCAAATTAATTATTGAATTATTCACTCAGCTCTGGTCTGAATGTGCATACCTACATTAAGGGAGTCTTTTGATTCATTCACTTAAAATCAAATATGACAGATTCATAGATTTTAAAGCCATTATGATAATCTAATCTGACCCCAGACAAAACAAAGACAGTACAATTTTTGTCTCTGATCCATTGCTCCTGGCTGGACAAAAGACTATCATTTAGCAGTGTAGACAGGCTTGACTTAGAAGATACCACTAATCCCTTGTCTGCTTTGTCCAGTAGTTAATTACACATACTGACTAATTACACTGAGGTTTTTTTCCAATGATAATTTCGGATGTTCTGTCACTGGAACCCTTTCAACTGCCTGCAGACTCTTTAGCTGTATTAGAGAAACTTTACTTAGGTCTTGGTAACCTCATTATTTTTGTTTCTATCTGAAGTTCCTCTACAAAAATATTATATTCAATAGCCACCCGAGAAGGTATCCACTGAGAAGAGCTAACCAGAAGCTGAGCAATGTTCATTTCCAGTTCTCCATTTGGAATGTTAAATTACCATGTTAAGTATCTTCAATTACATATGCATCAAAAATGAACTATCTGCTCCTGGACAGGATATTGACCAGTACTAGGTACCTGCATTTCAGAATTGAATCAAGTATAATCGAAACAGAATACACAGTTTCCAATTACTCATTTCTCAACATCATTTAATCACTCTACTTCATCTTGTGAGTTTATCTCAATGCTGTTCAATCAAGACATTCTTGTTTTCCACAGTGAAGAGTGAATTTCTGCAATTTTGAGTGGTGTAGAAACACATCAATCTAAGTTCTTACAGCTTGGATGCAATCTCAGCTAAATAAAACTTACATGACTGTTAAGAGCAATACTGTATATTTAGCCAATTTGGAAACATAAGGGTTGTACATAAATTAATTTATCTCCTGCCTGGTCACCTCTAAAGGGGGACAGGGGGCACAGGCCATGGTTGATGAGGATGAGCCAGATCAGACCTGTCAAAAGCAGTTTATGGCAAACACTGGTCTACTGCTCCAACCCCAGTGCAACCCACAATTGCTGAGCTCTCCTTGATGTGTCCCACCTGAGGCTTCCCCCTACGTATGAACCCCAGTTTTGCACATCACCCACTCCTTCCCATCTCCCTTTGTGCACAAAGCCTGTGAGTGGGTTCCTGATGCTGCTTGTGCATTGCTGAGGGGCCAGGAAATGCACAGGCTCCTAAAGCTCCATGTTTATTTGCAGATGGCCAGCTGCCCTCTCCCATTAACAACAGCTAATTTCCAAGCTGAGCCCTTTGCACAGATAAGGCACAGCAGGGACCAGCAGGACCCTCTGATTTATTGTGGTTTGGCTGGAGGGTGGGCAGCACAGATATTCTCTCACGGCCTTGAGGGAAGATTTATGATGTACAAAAGAGGCAGTTTCTTAAAAAAAAAAAAAAAAAAA
>VXBI01000146.1:522503-594701 GCA_013397375.1 Toxostoma redivivum | reverse complement strand
AAAAAAAAAAAAGAGAAGGCAAAAAAAGGCATCTGGTCCTAATTCTCAATACTCTCAAAAAACCCCTCAGAATTCAGGCATGTGAAACAGGATGGCTCATGTGATTTCTGCTCTTCAACTACCATGGGATGAGCTCCTCAAGGAAATGCTATCCATGGCATCCCCAGGAGAGATGGGAGGAATGAGGCACCACCAGCAGCAAATGTAACACAGGCAAACCTGGCCAGTAGGAAGGACAGCCTCCAAAAATGCTGGGAAACTGTGAGGGAAACCAGCTGGTTATGGAGAGGGCAGAAAGAGTGATCCTGCCAACACCCTGTGCTTGCTCAGTCTGTGTTGGCTGCCTGGCACTAAAACCAGGTACCACAACCACAGATTTACTGCTTTCATTCTGTGCAATAGCTGAATTTACTGCCTTTAGAAGGAAATAAACCCCAGCCTTCCAGGAAGGCAAGTATTTGTTAAAAGATCTAGTAGGAGCAGAGCTCACAGAAGAGAAAGTTTCCAGAATGTCCTACATAACACAAATGTGCCCCAGGCTTTATTTTAATCATTCTTCAATCATTGCCTTGCTGGTGTCTGTTTTAGTCCAGACCACGGAGATGTTTCTAATGGAAATCATCAATTCATCACAGAGACAATTTCCAAGAATATAATCACAGAGATGAAAACAGACACATGCTCATGCTTATAATGAGGACTATGGAAAAAGTGGGAAGATTTTATGATTCTGTTATTTTTAATGGCAGCTATTTGCTCCTGTGTCTTAACAAACCAGGCTGGACAACTGCCAGGCATTCTGGTTTTTACTGGGACTGTCCCTTGGCTTGGTGAGAGATTTTAAATATCCATTTATACATTATTGCTCCAAGGCTTCCATCTATTCTAACACTTTACATTTTCCTTGACACAGAAAATGCAAGGCTCCAGCTATTTCTTCGTTAATCAGCACAAGTAGCTCCACAGTAATTTTATTTCCAAGACAGAAGAATGAATCGATGCCAAGAAGCCAATCCTCACAGGTCATGCTCAATATTTTAGGAGTTTGTGTTACAATTGCCTTGTCTATTTCTGCAATAATTTTTAATGGATGGATTAGTGACAAGCTGTAAAAGCTTATGTTTGTAAAAAGTAAACCCATGATTGATACAACAAATAATTAAAATTAGCTGGGAAAATGGAGAAAAGCTTAACCAGACTGTCTCACATGCAGAAATCTGTGGGAGCTACATCCAGCCCCAAAAGTGCAACACAGGGCTGTTCAAAGACTCTTCTCTGCCTCACAGCAAACACCTGGGTCATCTGCTGGGGCACAGCACAGTGACACGGCTGCCTATCCCACAGGACAGCATCCTAAAAATCCCTCTCCCAGGAGTGGCACACCAAAAGCAGCTCCTGGTAAGCCCCACCCCGAGGCAGAGTGGGCAAAATATCAAGACACGAGCATCATTCCCCTCAAGTTCCCTAGCCTTCAAAGCATCCAACAGGATTATCCCAAAGCCTCAAAGAAACCTCGCTGATGCCTCCTGTTAGCCACACTCTGTGCAGAGTTCTTCCTTGAGCCCTACCCCCTGGGGATCATAAAGGATATCATTTCCCCATGTTCCACATTTCATACTTAAACTGCCCTGTAAAATCCCATTCATGAGCAAGCCCCAAGCAACAGCAGAAATACTGGCTGTAAAACTGCATCAGCTTCAGGCTACAGCCATGGAATTGCTTCTCCCAGCCTAGCCTTGCTGCTCCTGGGGTGGCCCAGGGCAGGACATGACTCCAGGAGGGAGCTTTCTGCCAGGCACACTGGCCACAGAGGAGCTGTGTGCCAGCACAAGAGGTTTGGGGCTTATCCCACTTCTGGAGTATCCAAAGGGTCGTGCTGAGCTGGTCTGAAATGCCACTCAAACAGCTCAGTACATCCCATAGGGAATCCTTGGCATTAACATTTAACTGATGTCTACTTAATTTGGTCAGTATAGGATCTGTTAAGATCCTGGGCATTCCTGCTGACAAAACTACATGACCTCGTAATTCCATGGATTCAGCAGTGACTTAAAAAAACAAGTTTGTAACCTTCCTTTTCCATTTTTCAGGGATACTCCTAGGCCCTGGAGTATCCCAATATGTCCAATCCTGCTCCTAAGCATCTGTTGTGCATGTTAAAAATACAGAAATGTGAAAATTAAAATCAAAACCTCCTCCTCCATCCCAAACTGATCAAACTTAAAAAACATTCTAGTAAATTTAACCCTGGGAATTATGATTTATACACTAAGAACATTAGGGAGTTAATAAAATGAATGGGTTTTGTTTTTTTCCTAATACGGTAGTCAAAGCACATTGCAAAAACTCATAGACAAAAATGAAATGCAGTCTTTGGCTACAGGGCTCATCAGTCCTGCCCAGCAATCCTGAGTGTCCAGATTTTGGCAATAGCATCTGAAAAATGATGCCCAATGCACTTAGATGAAGAATAACACTATTTTAACTTCCTTTTTTTTTTTTTTAAAGAATCTATGCTCTGTATGTGCATATAACCCATGTGAAAGCTTTTTTATGGTCCTTACTTTTATCAAGCTGTTGCCTCCCTCCACCTTGGAGCCTGCACACTGATTGCTTTTCTGCATGAGAGGGATTCAGAGATTGAAAACAGAAAAAGGTTTTAAAAGTCAGTGCTCTCAGTCCAGGCACTGCCAAGCAGTCACCATGTCTCCCTAAGCCAATGCATTCAAGTCAGTGAACTGCTATCTTGCTGTTCCAAAGGAAAAGACCAAAACAAAGTGCTAAGAGAGTAAATATCCCCAGCTACATGATGTGACTTCTCTGCTATCAGGCAATCTTTGGTTAGTTTCACTAACACCAGACATGGCAAAGAAATTATGATTACTGCAGTATTTACACCTGATACTCACAATATGAAAGCTACCACACAACCCCACAACTCACCCCTGAATTCTGCTGCCAGTGGATGGGAGGTGTGAGATATTCAGGGTCACTGCACTCCTGTACAAACAGAAAGGCATGGCCAAGGCAAGAGCTTCACCTTGGGGATCTGCCTTTAACCTTTGCTCTGTCACACATTTGCTCTGCAACCTTGGGCAAGACAGTGAAGGACTCTACAAAGAAAATTAGGTCCTTGGAGAGGGAATTAGGGTTTGGATAACCCAGGTACTGCTGCTGCTGGGAGGTCAAGGTGTGACAACTGTGAGCAGCAAAGCTCCTCTTGTGACTTGGGGCACAAGCTCTGCCCCTGTTCCAGATGTAAAAGAGGAGAGGGGAATCAAGCCAATAGATCCAACTCTTGGAAAGTGCCATAAACCACAGGATGTTTTCCATAATTCCTTCTGAAAATATTCCACCTCTCAGAAAATAACTCAAGAGGCCCTCAGCACCATAACACTTCCTCAGCACCATGATTGCTGTATTGATGCCAATGTCATGGAACAGTAACAGGGCCCATTAAAGTGAATGTCAGTTGTTCCCTTAACCTTTGCAGGGAGACAGGTTAATCCCTTTAAGAAATATGTTCATCCTGTTGTGTTTTTATGAGATGGTAATCTTAATCCACGTCTTCCATAACTAAAGGAAAAGTCACCATGATGAATTTGGCCTTGCAGCCAGAGTGTGTCCATCCCTCCAGCAGGAAAACCAGGTGTATTTATGCAATGGAAGAAGCCATCCACTTTCATCGTGTGTTACAGACCAGTATGGAAAACAGATTTCACACTGATGATTTATAAAGTGCTCTAGGCAGCCCTTAAATAATGAGTTATAGCCAGGTATGAACATCCAAAGCCACTGATGAAAACACTCTCCTGCTCTTGCTGGGTTATTTCTGCTGCTCTGGTTGCAAGAGCTCAGCTCCCTGGTCCAGGTCCTCAGCCCAGTGCCAGAACTGACCTGTCTCAGTGCCACAGATGTCTGTTTTCTATTTGGCCTGTGGTATTCCCTGTGCAATATTAAAATGTCATCAATTCAGTTTAATAGGCCAAGCACAGGCCTTACCCAACCATTTATTAGCTAAGTAAAACATAGGGCAAATGCATATCAGTCCAGGGACTGCATTAAAAGTTTAAGGGTTCAATTAAGAGGAATCTCACTGGTGTGTTCTCAGGAGGTTAGGAAAACAGAAATGCCAAATGTTTCCCCTGTTGCAGCTGTTAAACACCAGGCTGGAAACTCCTTGTTAAAGTGCTTTTTGTTACAGTGCTATTCCAGTACGTTAAAAGCACCTCTGTATAATACTCCATTAAAATAAACTATTTATTGTGAAAATGGAGCTGATATTTATATGATTTGGGTTTTTTAATAATTGTTTTTATTGTTTTTGTCTGCAAGGTCCTGCCTTAAGGGCCACCTGAATGCAGAGGTGCCCAACCCTCCCATAAGGCAATGCCTGACAGCCCAGTGCTCCCAAGGCTGAAAGTTCTGACACAAAACCAGCTGAACTTGAGTTTCAGAGCTGCCCAAAGCCCTGTTTGAAGATGCAGAACCAAGCTGCATTATTAAAATGTTTTCTATGGTTCAGCATCCTTAAGGACATGGTCACCCAGGAGAAAGAACATGTTAATTAATAAGTGTTTCCAGATTCAAGCAGACACTGACAATATAATGAACTAACAATATTGTTGGAGAATAACATCCACATCCCAAAACACCTCAGCTAGCAGGAACAGACATCCCTTGGGTCGAGTACAAGAGACTCCAGGTTCTGGGCCTCAAACAGTCTGATGTGTTCATCACACAACCATGGTGTGCATGTCCCACACAGACATCACCACAAACCTTGCCCAGCAGAGAAAATGGCATTAATGCTGCAATAAAGTTGTCCCTGCAGTGTTAGACCCACCCTGGGACCCACAGGTTTCTGCACTGGACCTCTTGGCCACCCCGAGATCAAGACCCCCAAAAAAGATCAGGCTGAAATGCCATGCAGAGGACTGCAAAAAAAAGTAGCAGCTCCTTGGTGGAGCAGTGAGATCACAAGACTGGGCTTGCTCCAGAGACAGACGGCACAACAATAGTCACGGTTTCTGCTGCCATCGTTATTTATAGGCACGAAAATGTAGATCATTTAGAAACCCAGAGTGAGCTGCCAAACAGAGAGAGAGACAGCAGCTGAGCCCACTACTGAACAGTCAGCCCTGGTTCAGGATATTCCCTCCTGCAGCAGCAGATGCAAATGCTGCAGGGCAGCAGCGCTGGGGTGGGACAGTGCAGCTCCGCTGGCATCTGGTCCATGCTGGCACATGAGCCACCAGCCAAGACAAGATGGTAAATTTCAATATCCATACTGAAAAAAGCAGTGATATGCTGAGCTTTGAATCCCTGCAGTCAACTGGCATTTTATTCCCTGACTAAAAAGAAGCTTTGATTTTGGCCCTAAGGTCCTCCAACAACAGATGGGACATGGCATACAGATGTGATCCCACAAATACTCTGTGAAGAACCCCAGCTGCAGGGAAAGACAAATGCAACCACCTAGAAAAAGTAGATATGAGTGATTTCAGCAGGTCCCAGTACAGTGAGTGGGGTATTACAGACTTCCCAGGTCTCCTCTCTGCTGTGCTGCTCTGCCCTGTCACTCTGATGAAGGTTTCCTCTCCTGTTTTAGGGTACTGATGACAGTCAGAGCTTATCCCTGTGCTTTTCCTCTCCTCACAGCTCACTGATTTGGGGAGGTCACCCTGTCCCCCTGTCCTCATCACCCCACTTGGGAATACCCATCCCACATCCCACAGAGCTGGGTGGTTCAGAGCACAAGCTGCCACCGTTCTCATAATGAACACAACAATGGAACTGAAAATTGGGAAGAATTAACTTATTTTTTGTTTATTTTCTGTAATTTGGTACAACTAAACCCAAACATTAAAAGTATTTTCAAACAGTCATACTGGGAATAGATCACAGGGCACAGTGCAAAAGCAACCAGTAATTCAAACATTAATGCTTTTTATTAAACAAATAAAACACTCTGACAAATGCTTCAGAGTGTACAAATTATTCTCACAACTATGCAGAACTACTTTATGTTTCAGCTTTGGGGCATTGTTTAAAATTTACTTTAGGGCTGTTTTTTAAAAAAGTCAATTTATTTCACCCAAGTGTAGATTTAAGACATCAGAGAGCCATCTGGTGGTTTGATTGCCTTCTAATTAAAATTCGTCTCTTGGGCTCTTGACTTCCTCTGATGCAGAGGAAGCTAAGTTGTCTACTCCAGAGCATAAAAGCAAAAAAATTAACAACAGTAAGATGCGTGAAAAGTAAAATTTAAGTATACAGAATTTTAGAAAATATTTTTGCCATTGATTTGTACAAGCGAGGAGTCCACAAAGCACTGGTGATGTGTTTTCTCTCTGATTTATCCCTTTTTAAAAAAAGGATAGATTAGAAGTGGAATAAAGTTTCACAAAAATCACCCTATGAAAAAGAAAAGTATTAAATCCTCTTATGCTGAATTTTGATAGAATTGATGGTTTGCTGCTTAGAAAGCTTCACTGTTTTCTCCTATGACTTCATAAATCTTGAAAGAGTTGTCTATGTGGGTTTGGGAATATAGAAAACAAAAAGGGAAGAAAAGAAAGAGGAAAAATCTCAGATACTAAAATGAAGCATTAAGCTGTTTCAGGCATTCCCCTGGCATTACTTCCAGGAGGGAATCAAAGCCCCGTCACCAGTGTCTGGATGGGTACCCACCCACCCTCGAAGCTGCTGTGGGAAGGGTGGGGATCCCAGCCTGGCACCATCCCCAGGCACAGAGGTCTGGAAGCAGCAGAAGCTGCAGCTCCCCTTCCTCTTGGACCTGACCAGGTCTGTGTTAGGTGTGTAAGACTCCTGCCAAACCCACCTTGCCCAGGGCTCAGCAGAGGAAGAACTTGATCATTTAGATAATTAAGTTAGTGCCGAGCTCATTACTGGTCAGAGACTGGAGTAAATAACAACGAACAACTTAGGAAGCTGTTCCCACCCTCAGGGATGGCAGCAGCTGAGTGTCTTCATTATGACAGGTTTGACTGTCAACCCCTATACTCCAGCTAAATGTAATTTGGGGTGTCCAAGTCCCTACTGCATTTGGCCCTTATGTCTCTACTCCTGCACGGCCTAGTCCTTACCTCTCCGTCGTTGTACAGACTGGCCTCTGCAAATTTTATGCCCAGATCTGAACCTCCTAAATGGAATTTCAGGCAGTGGATGAGTGCAATACCACTCCCATGACAAATCTACCCTCATTATACATCCCAATCTGGATGAGGGTCACCATTGTCACTGCTGGGGTAATGACAAACTAACCCACCTGCTTTGGTGGATACAGAGAAAATCCAAATTTGCAAAGCTTCATTGCATATGTCTGGTTAGTAATTGTGCAAATCTCTCCCTGGACTATGAGAAGTGTTAACCAAGAGTTGGGGAAGATGGTGACCAGGCAGTAGGTCCTCTCAGGAGGACACAGCAGATGTCGTTCCCATAAAGGGTGGCAGGAGTCACACCTGAGCCACAGCAAAGCTGTTATGCTTTCTGGAAGGCAGCAAAGCCTGAACTCTGGGACGCCATGGCTTTCCTGGAGCTCACAAAACATCATTAATCTGTCTGTGTTTGCCTGTAAAAAGACACGTAGCAATAGGAACCTGATTTCAGCCTGAATTGGGGGTACTGCTTCCAACAAAAAGCACAAAACAAAACAGCAACTTCTGAGTGTTTGTAGCGAGAGGACAGCTATTGGGTTTGTTTTATACATTTGGCAGGGATATTGAGTGATTCATTCATCCTTCAGTGTTTAGTTGGTGTTTCTCTTCCTTCCTCAGGCACTTTTTCTCCTTACTTTTATTATTTTCATCCTTTGTATTTCTCCCTGATCCCCACAGGAGGAGCCTCAGTACCACATTAGCAGGCAGAATTTGAGACTGCCAAAGAGCTCCTGCAGTTTCACCCCATACACACAGCTGTCCTTCCAGTTATTAGCCAGGAAAGATTTATTTTAAATGACTGTAAAAAATCACACTGATCAGTCTGGAAAGATTTTCTAGGGATATTTTCCATGGACTGAGATCTCTTTAGTCTGAGACACTTGGCACATCATGGAGCTATAATTTGAGAATGTGATTCTCAATTCCATATGTAGGGGGTTATTTATGGGAGCAAAGTTACATCAGAAAACATTTGCAGGATCACAAGATGAAATATACCTTTAACATCATCTCTTCCAGCAAATCACAGGAGATTTCTGAAGTGTTGGAGAGTAGCTGGTTACACAGCTTCAGCCTGGAAACGGGCAAAGCCAGGTTTTGAAAACTGTGTCTTTCTGTTTTGACACCACCACAGGCTCCTTCTGTGCCCTACAGCACATTTTTCCCCCTTCCAAATGTTTCCCATCCCCTTCTGCTGTTTTTCTGATCTGTGAACTGCAGGACTTGTGAGATCTCCAAGGTAAGAACAGTGTATCCATGCCTTACTAACCTCTCAGCACAGAGCATCACAGCATCCCCACAGTCAGGCTGGGAGCACGGATGGATCCTTCCCTGTCCATCCCCTCAGGTTTTCCAACCAAGAGAGGATGGGATGCATCATCCCACAAACCAGGATCCACCTAGAGCACATACATGGGCCCAGGATGCTGGAAATGCTCCCAAGGTGCCACCTTAAATTTGGCCCCTGTTGTAAAAAAATCTCAGCTGGCCTCTGGTTTCTGTTCTGGAACAGAAGAACAATTAAACCCTTTTTCTCCAACTAAAATTTGCTGGTAGTAGAAACAGTTGCTGGAGCAACTGCTTCTCGGTGCTCTAAGGCTGGTTAATTAGAAATCTATTGATTGATGTTATATGAGAAATAACAGATCTTTTATTTTTCAGATGTTTAATTATTAATAAATTAATGAGATGAAAACTGAAGTGCAAGGAAAAATGGTTCTTAGTCTGAAGGAAGTTAATATAAAATCTAAAATGCATTCTCTTCCACCTTATTAACTTTGAGATTGATGTAATATCCTCAAGAGGTTTAGTTGGTCAATTCTCTTAAGTTTATATTCAGATTTGCATGAAAGTAGTTTCTATATTCAGACTACATCTTGAAAGAATTTTCTTTTACAGAGTGAATTTTCCTATTTGGTAAAAGGTAAACAGAACAAAGCCATTTAAAAATCTGAAGAGAAATGTTACTCAGAAAATTTTTTACTCCAGGGGAGAATCAGCCTGAGCCAAGTTTTCCATCACTAAAACACAAAATGTACTATGCAAAATTTTAGGAGGAAATTCATTATATGGGCCATTACAGATCTTGGGGAACCAGACCCAACCTCGGCAATATCAGTCAGTTTCTGCTCTAACTTTCTTGGCATTAGAGGCAATTTCAAACTGCACAAGACTAGCAGGGAGAAAAACGCCTGCATCATTATGTCCATCAAACTTTTAATTGTTGTCTCTGAGTTGCAGAATTGCTCTCCACTTCTCTGTACTGCTCAGCTTTGACTGACAGATCTGCTCAAATTTTATTCAGAGAACTTCAACATCTAGGAAAGTGTGTCCTTATACTCTTAATAAAAATTTCCTTTCTTTCATGCTTTTCTTCCTTTCACACCATTCCTACCCTCTCTGAGGTGGATGTCTCAAATCCAGTAGCACCATGGAAATCTCAGCTTTGATGTCATTTCAGAGTGTGGCTGTTCCCTAAGGTCTTGCATCCAATGGGATGCTCTCCAAATTCTCCTGCTCTTGCTTTGTGAGCTACCATTGCAATCACCACTGCTGCTATATCACAAACCCTGGAAGGATCTCCTTCTCCTTCTAGGGGGATCTGGAAACCCCATCACTAATGCCCAAACCACAAACACTTCTTCTCTGCCACTGGGAAACTTTGAGCTGTTTATAGAGCATGTTACTGTCTTCTAAAATTCAAAAGAATATGTTAAAATTACCATAACTTAATGTCACAGGAGAGATGAGCTCCAAAGTTTTCTTTGGAATTTCTTGCCGAACAGAATTTTCTGCAGCCAGTATTTACTTTTCCCTTAGAAAATGGATGCTTCCTTTTCCTCACCTCAGTAAGAGCCTGAATCACAGCTCACTGAACATATGGAAAAACTCACTGTGACTTCAATGGTTTTGAGCAATGTCCTACATGTACACGTAAGCTTTTAACCCAAATGTCCCCCCCAGAGCATGGTTTCACATAATCACACATAGAATCACTGGGTTGGAAGAGACCTTCAAGATCATCGAGTCCAACCCATGCCCTAACACCTCAACTAAACCATGGCACTGAGTGCCATATGCAGTCCTTTTTTAAACACATCCAGGGATGGTGACTCCACCTCCTTGGGCAGACCATTCCACTCTTCATAAAAATTTTTTTCCTAATATCCAACCTATATCTCCCTTGGTGCAGCTTAAGACTGTGTCCTAGACTGGGGGTTTACTGATGTTTCTTCTTGAGAAGCTGCTGCAGGTTAACTGCACCACAGGAATTGTCTCCTGGCTTTTTTAACACCTGCAGTCAGAGTTTGGAATCAGAAAAGTCTGTCACTGTTTTCCAACAGCAGCCACTTTCTCTTCCCTAGCAGCATGCATCCACCACATACTTTGCATAACATACCCTGTATTCACCACTGCTTGGTCAAAGTAACATTTTGAGCTCTTCTAAACTCTTCTCAGGCATTTCTGCCAGCCTCTTAAAACATTTCTGTACTTCTTGTCTCGGATAGTCTCAATATCCTAATGCTTTTTTCAAACATCGTGGGTGATGCATGAAACTCTACATTCCCCTGTCAAGCCCTCAAAATAACCACTCTATACTTGGAAAAGGAAACACCCCTCTGTTTCAGTCACCAGGAAACACTGAGCTGTTTATGGGGCACATGCTACTGCTTTCAAACCTCACAAGAATATGTATTTCCTTCTGTTGAAGGCACTGTTGTAGGATCTCTCTTTAGCAGGGAGATACCAACACAAAATGCACAAGGATCCACTTGTATTCAAGATATAACTCTACTCCTCCATCAGATACATCTCTGATTAGCCAGTGGTTCAAAAATTGTTAGGAGTTCTGGGGGAAGGAACAGAAAGGCCCACATTTCTCTGTGGGAAATCAGCTTGAAATGAATGCTGTAAGGAACACATGCAAATATCCTTTTGTGTGTTTGACAGTTTAGTTTAGACCTTAATTGCTGAACTGAATCACTTTAAAACTGCATAGTAAAATGAATGACTGCAAAAGCCTAAATGTATGAGTATAAATACCTTTTAAATATCTTGAAATTTCAGGGAATCAAAGAGAAACATAGGGATGCAGTCTTGTTTTTAATCACTTTCCTACTACTCAAATTATAAGAAACAAGGAAATACATCATAAGACACATCCTGGAATATTTTGGCATGCTGCTGAACTGAAATTCAATGGCTTGACATGCTGTCTTGGATAATTTATCTTTGAAGCCTTTGTTAATTCTTCTCTGGATTACTGCCGAACATAAACCTGATTTCAAGGTTCACCCTGTTTGGCTTTGCACATCTGAACTGAGAATGACATAAAACACATTAAGTAGCTCCTGGAGAGCTCTTTAAAAGTGTTATTGATCAGAACAGCATTTGAGTGCTGGGTTGGCTGTGTGAGTGAACCCACAACATGAGGGCTGAAGGGCAGCAAGAAAGGGAAACTCCTTGGATGCTGTGCTGGAGATTGCACATCTTGCTGGGCTGCTCTCAGCCGCTCAAACGTGGTGGCTTGGTCCATGCTGGAGGCTGAGCCTCCTAACAGCCAACCATGATGTCAAATTGTGATTTTCAGGGGTGTGAGACAGCACACAACTCCTTTCATACACACAGCCTTCCAGCATAGCCTTCCTCATCCTCATCCACTCTGCAACACCAGGCACAGACCATCAGGCTTGAAGCCTTCCAGATGGGGGTCCTGTTGGTTCTCTCTTCCTCAAGTCCTTGAGTGTGGACTTTTCCCAGAGAGCTCCCGCGTGTCTCGCCGCTCCCGCCAGCTCTGACTCAGCCAGCGTAGGACTGTGAGCAGCAATGAGAGGCAGATCCGTGACAGCTTCCTCCCAGCTGACTCCCTCCTCCCCTCCCTCACGGCCCAGCAGCTCTTCACACTACCAGGGAAGCACAAGATGCTGCCTCAGCACTGACTCCCACCCACCAGCTGCTCTGCTCAGCTTGGGATCGGCAGTGCCCTGGAGCAGGAGCAACCAGCCTGGCCTCCAGCACCCGAGACACCAAGTCCAGCCCAGAGACCCCCTCCTCCCCAGTCCTCAAACTGACTGGGATGGGAGACACCAAGGTCCTCTCAAGAAGGTTGTGGATTTGCTTGAGGATTGACCATGCCCATCCACTGTCAGGACTTTGGGGTCTCCCTCTGCTTGGAGGAAGACGTAGGACATATCTACAAATGCCAACTAAAGAATGGCCAGGAAATGAGCCTAAGCACTCACTTTGGCACAGAATGCATGAGGTTCAGGGATTCCCTCTTAGGTCACAGCCTGGCTCTGGTTTGGATCAGTACAACCAGCTCTCTCCAACACATTCCAGCATCCCACACTGGCCACAAGCTCTGTGCCACGCTCTGGGAAGGTGGAATGCAACATCCTTCTCCTGCTGTGAGACCCTCTGACCTGGAAAATGCCCAGCAACACATTGATCATATTTGAGGGACATCATGGCACCATGAGAGGCCTCAAGGAGACAAGGGGCACTGCCCTGTGCTGTGGGTGTACATGAGGTGCAGAGCAGCCTGGCCAAAAGCAGGGGAGGTTAAGTTTGCCCTAGGCTTGCCCAGGAGTCATAAATGAGCCCTTTACCCTCTTTGTTTAGTAAACCTGATCCAGCCAGGCCTGGGAAGAACTCCTTGCCATGAGCAGCAGGTTTGGTCCACTCTTACCCCTCTATCTGCAAATTTCGTTCACCAAAGCATTTACTCCCCTAGCTTATCACAACCACTCTACCATCCCATGAAATGCTGGTTTGTTTGTTTTTTGTTTCTTTTTTTTTTTTTTTTAATTATTCCAGCTCTTTCCAGAGGCAAACCCTAATCTTTCACCTACAGGACTGATTCCATCAAAGTTAGTAGAAAATTCCTAACTGAACTCAGCCACAGCACATTGTGCCTCTAAATGTGAGCACAGAAACCCAGACTCTGCATTCCGTGGGGTTGAGAAAGCCCCAGGCAGTGTCAGAGCTGATACCAGCTCCTTGGCTGGATAAGTAAAGCAGATCAGTGCTGCTCAGCACCATCCTAATCCCACTAGTCCTGTTTGTTCTCTGTCTTGTTTCCAGCCTCTCCACAGTCCTTAAAGGTCCCTTTGAGGCATTTGGTTTGTACCAAGTAAAGGTAAAAGGAAGAGGGTATTCCTTGCTGAATGTGAAATCCAATGGTTTGATGGTTGTTAATTTTCATCAACCTGTCGCTTAATGCTGTTTTGACAGGAGAGGAAGACTGTGCTCAACACAGTTGAACCCTGGGCCAAATCATGGCAGAAATCACCAGGTCAATGACATTTCAAGACACAACTGTAACCCTTCCACAAAACTGGTGTAAGCACTGGATCACCATAGCCAGAGAATGGCCTTTCCTTTGTTTTTGAAGGCAAAATTTACCCTAATGCAGATGTATTGTGCTTCCTCTGCACTGCACAACATCTGTGATCACTTGTCCTGGTCATTTGAGAGATGATCTTCCTACATGTACTACAACACTTACACCTTCAAGCATAGGAGACTGAAGTTACCTACCCAGGCCTCTCAACAATTTATCTGACCACACATCAGTCATCCACCAAATTACTTGAAAATCAGCTAAGGAGTGCATTTCAGAGGAAATGAAGAATGTGCAGCTCAAGACAGTATTCAGAATAACCAAAGATGAAATTCAGTCATTCAGATCAATTTGGTGCAGAATTGTTATATCTGGTAGGTCTGTGGTCTCTGTCCTGTATGTACCCTACAACTCCACCAATGTGTAGTACCACTTCTCAACCTCATCTTGGTGTGTTTTTGTTCTATAACATGATTGTTAACAACTTCCCTGCAAAAATCATACCGAGGAGACTACTAATCTTGGTAATCTATGATTTATGAGATTGTGGGAGTGGGTCTTTGATTCCTGGACAGTTATATTTTAACATAGTGCTTGGACTTAGTAATGCACATGGTAGAAATAAATCTATTCACTATGTCTCAAATTTGTAAAGGCCTCATTGAAATGATAAGAGAAATGTTTAGAAAACTGCTGGAAAAATACAAAGCCATCAGTTAATTAGCATTAGCTAAGGAACTGCAGGAATAACTGAATTAGCCTATTTCCTTGCTGTAGGTAAAGATTAAAATGTGTTCAATTCATGGCAGTTTTCAAGTTGCTAGGGATTATGAGAACAATGCACGCTATTTTCAGCTTGCCAAGGAGAGTGAATCAAATGCAAGAACCCAATCCTTCAAAAACAGCCCTTCAGATGATTCATCTGCAGAAGCCTGGCTGGAGCACCCTGCATGGCATGACACCACCACATTGTCTCTCTGCAGGAGCCAAGGCCAAGCCCTCACCACACATTCAGACATGTAATTAAGAGACTGAAAGTGTTCAAGGTCAGGTTGGATGGAGGTTTGAGCAACTTCATCTAATGAAACACGTCCCTGCTCAATGGCAGAGGTGGTTGGACTAGGTAATTTTCTAAAAGTCCCTTCTGATTCAAACCCTTCCATGACTCTAGAAATTACTAGAAAATAAAATTTTAGAATCTTCAAAAGAAATTCCGAACATGTTGCCAGAGGTAAAACCTTACAAGAAACTGTATTTGCTTTTCACCTCTCTGTACCAATGAGTTCTACAAGGCAAAGGCTTCATAGCTTAACACTGCAAGACTAAGCTACCCTGGAATCTGATGCTATCTGCTGAGTAAGAATTCAAGTTGAAAGGAAGTAGGATACATTTTGGTTTAGGAATTTCTCTGAAAACCATAAAGAATGTCCAATTCTTTAAAATTAGTTATTATGTGAGAAGTAAGGCTTTGGAAAGAAAAGTTTTTTTTCTGAACACAATCCTAATATTCACATTCTAAAGGGCACTTGCATCTCCAGACTAAAGAAAATGGACTATTTTATGCATTCAAAGTCCAAACAGAATAAAACCAGTACATATTTCCTTTGCCTTGCAAATAACGATTCAAAGGGAACAGGAACTGGAGGCAATGAATATAATTTACTACCAAGAGGCTGTAGATTAAGTAAACAGCAAGGAAGTAAATTTTGCATTCACAGCCACATGGCATGGTGCATGCATGACTGAGGGTACACCAGACAGTGTCTCAAACCCAGAGGCAATTCCCCTGCCATAGAGCCAATTCTCTTGCAGCTAGCTGGGACTCCCTCCCCCATTTCTTCTCCTCCTTGTCCTGCCCTTGGGAATGACTGAATCACCAAGCAGAGGTACCTGTGCCTAAATAAGGGCTGGCATCCACAGGTGGGAATTAGGTGGCAGAATGTGACTGTGTAAACCACTCCTGGGACCCTTGTGTTTGTGCCAGTGGTGAGGCTGTGGACAGGCTGAAGTTTGAATTGTGTCAGAAAGCTCTGAAAAAGAGCATGCCAGAATCACTCTTGGTGCAGTGATTTGTGCCACAGGGTGATGGAGAGTGGTGCCAGACCAACACTTAATGGGTAAATGGAGTTGTTCCCACTCTGAAATCTAAAATTTCAATCCTGGGGAAAGCTTTTAGATGCTTTGCTTTTCTTTTTTAATGGCTTTTTGGTGACAGTGTCCGTATTTTTTGCAGAGAGGAAGCAGGATTCTGACTACTTATTTTGAGAAATCCTTTGAAATGGAAGTAAACCAGCCTTTAAGCAATATCACTGTGCCAGAAGTTGTACTTTAATCCACTTGGTGTTTGCACAATATATTTGTCTGAAGCACTTACATGTCTAAACTGATATTATTATCTCAAAACTTCGTAGAGTTTAACACATTTATACTCACAGCATCCACATATGGCAGTGAAGGCTATTATTTTCATTTCCCAAAGGAGGAGCAGAGGCCTGGAGGCTGTGCCTGGTCTGTCCCTGAACAGAACAGGGACACTGCCCCACAACTGCCCACACTGACAGGGCTGATTGCACATTCCCCTGAGCTGGTTCACCCTGAGCCAGCCATCCTCCTGGCCAGTGTCTGCACACAGCTCAGTGGGCAGTACCAATACATACCTTTTGTATTTACTGGTAGAGATAGGAGTCAAAAAGATTGTCCATATCCACCCCAGAGTGGGTATACAATGCTCAAGCACACCCAGACAATTTTCACAGCAGGTTTGGTGGGTCTGATTACACTTTATATACTAAGTGTAATCTTATGCCCCCAAGCATCCTCCTCCAAAGGCCCTCTCCAGTGTTTATTATTTAGGACAATAAGTATTTAAAACATAGAGTTGCTAACTAGTTATCTTATTTGTTCTTGTAATGCACCCTGAAACATCCTTCACTTTGTGCTTATTCCTTTCCATGTACAAAGAGAGAGATGGGGACGAGACACAAGTATGACTTTCCTTCTGAGCTGGAGGGCACCCAGGCACACTGGGGATTCCCAAATCACCCGCCACAGCTTGTCTCCACAGAGATCCAGTCACACTGCACAGGGGGAGCACGAGCAGAGGTGCTGGAGCCCCCTGTACCACATGCTTTGGCACATGGTTCCTACATCCCCATATCTGCAATAATCACTTCCATCTCCCTGCAGAACAAAAAAATGGATATTAAAATTCAGGATACTGCTGCTCAGTTTCTACCCAGCCTGGGCTTAAGCTGCTGTTTTAAAGCTCTTTCTTACCAAGTTTTAACTGATGACTCTTTTTGTTTCCCTCCATTGATGGCATGATAAATTTGGCTGCCCCCACATCTATGCACAGTAGGTGAAATCCTGGCTTTATGTAAGTGGATTTTAAACTCTGGATGTCATACATCTGCTGCTTGAGATTTCCACATACCTACATCATAAGGATAAATAAATCCGTGCAATTATGATGGCCATCACCAGTCATGTTGTTACACTGAGTCACCAGACAGCCTGGGTTCTGTTCACTGTAGGTTTCTGCACAGGCATGGATGGGATGGAGAGATAAATCCACTGCACAGCTACTGCAGAGTGTGGGATTAAGGCACGCCTGAATGTGTTTTTCAAAACACTCAATAGGTCCTAGCAAACAAGTCCATTCACTTTTACACAGATGGACCAGAGTGCTCCTCAGTGAACAACACCAGAGGCCAGACTTCAGTACTCACTTCTTTTAACAACTTACTCCATGAAGAGCAGCACTGACTCAAGGAAAAAAAACAAAACAAACAAAAACCCAATTAATCTTACCCAGAATTAATTAGGAAAGCATTCTCTTTCTGCAAGCAGGGAAATTAAAAGACAAAGTGATCTGAGACCACAATGTAAATCAATGACAGAGTAAGACAAGAACTCCATTTCATTTTCAGATGTGTGTGCTCTAACCACAAGAAACATCCTCACAAGACTTCAAGAACAGCAGCCACTGTTTTCTGTAACACATTGTTGGTAAACAGGCTAGAATATTTTTCCATAGATGAAAAGACATGTTCTTTACCCACTCTGCTACATTTTTCAGCTTAGAGAATATTAGAATTCCTTTAGCAGGATAAACTCAGTCTTCCCAGCACATCAGAGACAGCTTAATGAGCACCTACCACTGAGATGCTGTGTCTGCTTCTACTTTCTCTTCCATATGGCTCAGCTTCTGCTTTTCTCTCCTCCTCTTTTGAGCTATGAGCTGCCTTCTCTTCCGTTGTCCCTGGGGTTGCATTGGGAGCCCCTGTTCCAGGGGCTATGCCAGGAGCCACTAACCAGAATTTAGAGCCAAACAATCCTTCCTGACTCATTAAGGGCCCACAGGGATTTGAGTGGTCATTCACAATGGCAGAGGAACACCTTTATGCCATTTGCCTTGCCAGAGGCTGTCAGACACCAAGCAATAAAATACACCTGTGCCTGCCTCCCACCAGCACCCAAGGGTTTGTATGTACAGACTGCCTTTAAAAATACATTTCGTCTGGTGACACAATCTTCAATGGCAGAGAGTGAACCTACATTTCCCTCGCCACCCTTCAGACAAAGCAGGACAGCACCAATGGGAAGCAATACTTCTACAGGAAATCAATCTTCAAAAGCGTCTGAAAAGAGCATATTTAAAAGTTTCTGGCAGGGAGTTTTCAGCCCCAAGAAGGAAAATGTCAGCAGCACTTTGAAGGTGGTCCTGCTTACAGGAAAACAAGCCTTAATGGACAGGAAAGACCCTGGGCTGAAGTGAGATAAATATTCCTGAAGATATATTGCTACTGGTGAGCAATCAGAGCAAGGTAATTTCTCTCTTCTCTGCTCAGCATTGCTTAATTATGGTTACACCTCGCCTGTCCCATGACACTGGGTAATGTTTTGCAGCAGGGTGACTGTGCACTTTAGGACAGAGTATATCTGACATCACCATCACAACAAGGAGCATCACAGTCATGGCAGAATGGATGCTTAGCTCTGCTTTCTCCTAAACGAAAAACCCCTTTTCTGTAGCTGCAAGAGACTCACAAAAAATTTTTCATGGCAAAAACCCTAAGGCAGATTGAAATAGTTGCATGAATTTTAATTTTCTACCTGATTTTTCATATTATGGATGCCAAGCCTAGTTTTTAATATGCTGTCTTTATTTATGCTAATATAGGTCTTAAAATCTCAGCTTTCTTTCAGTGGATTTCAAACTGTATTTCTGACTCTTTCTTTACAATGCATTTTGGAGAATTGTATCTTCTTTCCTCAGGGTCATCTGGACATTTAAAGGCTCCACTACGTCTCACTCAAGGATATCTGTGCTCCTTAGAGTATCATCAATGAGGGATGAAGAAAATACAGAGTGGGTAAATGCTCCTTGCCAACAGAATAATCAGACAGAATAAACACCAAACTCCTCCAAACCATCCTCAGAACCAGCAGAGAAAGCCTTTTACAGCTAAAGCCAGGATCACACAGCCCCAAATGGGAATTTTGTCTTGGAGAAGGGAAAAGATGACATAAATATTTGGGTCTCTGAACACACTTTTCCTCCAATTTAAGAGAAAAAAATGGCTTTTACAGGCTAAGATATAACCATGTGGCATGAATCAGAATGAAATGAGTACATGTTCTATAAATGCATCAAAGAAAGGCTTCACTAGCAACAGTATTTTCTTTTTCTATAAAATGCTTGAAAAAGTAAAAGTTTGGCTACAGCAGACCTAACCACTGTTTCAGGGAAAAAGAAAAAGAAAACCACAAAATCCTCCACATTCATTTTCCACTGAATAATTTTCCAGGGAGAATGTTTAAAGCAGAAACCTATGGAAAGTACTTTTGCAGTCCTATGAAAATAGTTTCTGTAAGAGGAGGTAACCACAGTACTGCAAAGTCAAAACAGGGTTTCAAACAGCAGCCTGAATTTCCACTAACAATTCTAGGTTTTTCACTCTCCTGTTTAAAGCCTTGACTCCCTAGCCAGCCACAGAAATCTATATTAACCAACCTGGCTTTAAAAATACACCCTATGTAGAATTTTTGGGGCAATACAGACAAAATGTGCAGTGAGAGATCTTTCAGTGTGAATATGAATGGGATGATAATGCTCCATCATCACCTGCTATAAAACAATGAAAGTGTAGGTGCAAGTTAGTCCAGCACTGACTCTGGAGTCACTTACAGACGCTTGACCAGAGTCTCCTACCTGGCTGTACAACCTAGAACATAGGCTGGAGCTAGAACATGAGCATGCTTGGGAAATTGAGCCTGTTTTTTCTGCCACAAAATCATGGAATGTCTTCTGGAACACACTGACATGTAACACTCGTCAGCCTCCTGCTGTCCCCTTCACCACAGCCTGCACAACCTTCTTCCAGGAGAAAACCTCTAATAATGTTTTCCATGTAAAAGAATGGACCTGGGAACGCCCACGTTCATTCTGCATCTTGATTCAACACTGTGTTATTTCACTTCAAAGCTTTGCAGGTTGTTATGAAAGGCCTTTTCTGTTTTAATAAGTGTAACCATTTAATCAGAATGACTCCACATCATGCCTGAGAGAGATCCTACTGTATCATAATGAATTCTCACACTGTGGCATACATGGATTTAACATTTATTATATGCCTTTTCTGCATAGCCCCTTCCATCTGAATTAAAAACCAGCTATTTAATTGACTTTGGTGCACCACAGTGTAAATTACCAGGAGCTGAGAGAAGCAGAACTAAATCTAAAAGACTCATTCAGTGACTACGTGAACATCAAGTAACCAGCAATGAAACTTCTGGGCAAAGCATAAAAGGAAGGAGATGCTTATTCAAAGCCAACAAAATGGAAAGAAAATTGCTAGGGCTCTAAATAGCCACCTTCCTGGTGTTTGGAGAGAAAAGCCTCACTCCTGCTCTCAGGGAAGCAGTGATGTTATACAGGATTACTGGCAGGTATGTATTGCTGCCCCATCAATTGCCTGTTCCAGACCAAGCTGTAAAACACAGGCACATACACCCCCATGCCCAGCTGCAAGAGAGCCCTAAATGGAGACTTAGTGAGGCAGCTGCTGCAGGGCTGAAGAAGGAACTTAAGTTGATGCTGCCAAAACCTATTGCTATTGAAAAAAAAAAAAAAATCAAGGCACATACTGTCACCCTAAGGATTTGGTACCAGCCCTTGCTGGGGAGTAAACATTACACCAAATAACTCTCAGAAAGTACTTGCTTATTGTAATCACCAGCATAGGAAAACAAGCAGATTTATGAGACCTTCAAATCTTTCTGTAACTTTAAAGATATATTAGAACAAATTTTATTTTGAATTTTGGCCAAATCTCATTTTCTTTATTGACAACAGCAGTTTTGCAACAATAGATACCTTAAAAGAAAAAAAAATCCATTTTCATCTGAACTGTTCACATTTCTGTAAAAGCAAACAATGTTATATGCTGTCTGTTCAATGAAAATGAGAAAATTTTTCTCCATTACGTCTTTGTTCTCAAGGCTATAGGGAAAAAAGATAATCACTCTCCATCAGAAGTAGCATGTCACTTCAATTGAAAAAAATAACCCCAAACCATCAGTGTTGCCTTGCTAATAAGTCGTTACTGGGATGTTTTGACTAAGGTAACAATAACAAGTGCAAGCTTTGGAACAAGGATGTTGACAATTGTCTCCGACTGTTGAAGGTGACAGAATATTCTAAGTGGTTTTGGAAGTTATAATGAGAAAGTTTTTTGTAGTCTCCAAGGTGAAGAAGACTCTCACCATTCCTCTGTTGCTGTAGGAAGGCTGCGCTGCTGCCCAGGACTCTAAAATGCCTGGTCCTAGCCACAGCTGAAGCACAAGGAAGAAATGGTGCTCAGGAAAAGGTGCTGTGTTTGGAGGAGACATGGGGACTAGGAGTTACCAAAAGTTCTGCTATAGCCAGAAAAAAAAAAAAAAAAAGAAGAAAAATTAAAAGTGCTGAGGGCAGCTAGGACTAGCCAATGAACACACTCACATTTTCAGGATCACACAGAATCCACACAATTACAGGTGTCTAAAAGCCATTCTGGTGGTCAATTTGTGGTCTAATAATCTGTTACCAGTAAATTTGCCCATGCCCTGATCTCTACCCTTACATTAATATTTTCTAGTCTCCTTATAACCTCTCTGCCACTGGAAAAGGCCAGCTCCTCCTTCATATTTAGCACTGACCAGTGTAACCCAACTGATGGAATAATCTTTTTTTCCACAAAGGAAAATAGGTTAAATTGATGCTGGATTAATAACTGCTACCTTTCTCTCCGGAAGAACCCAGTATGCTTTTATTATCCATTGGTAAGGCCCTGGAACAGGCTGACCAGAGAAGTTGTGGATGTCTTATCCCTGGAAGTCTTTAAGGCCAGGTTGGATAGGGCTAGACTAGCCTGGTCTAGTGTAAGGTGTCCCTGCCCAGGGCAGGGGGTTGGAAGTGGATGATCTTTAAAGTCCCTTCCAACCAAAATCATTCTTTAATTCTATGATATAAGTTCCAGTGTGAATGCAGAGAGATTTCCTTCTGTCTTTTGCATAAAGCTTACACAAACCCCCCCAAGTAGGGGAATAAGCCTCACCTAAGGAATGTGGCATGGCAGATCTGTGTTTTGCTTTAATTAGTATCCTGATGTGATACTGGCTTGGCGTGCAGATCGCTGTTTTGCCCTTGCTAGACTCCATAAGAAACCTGGCAAACACAACACTTCCTTCCATTGTCTGCTGTTTTTCTTGGAGGCTGAATATTTTCATTGAAATGTCACTTACATACACAGCTCATGCTCGGCTGCTCTCGGAGCGCACTCAGGCACTGGGCTTTCAAAAAACAAAGTGAATTCAGCACTTAATCACAGCTTAGCACTCTGCTTACTTACTAGCAAAACATACACTTGAAAGGCAAAATCACAAGCAGAGTGGTCTCTCTTACTTATTAGCAAAACATACAGTTGAAAGGCAAAATCACAAGCAGAGTGGTTCTGGTAATAACAAAAACTTGTGCAGGTTTTATCACTGGTGAATACCTGCCTGTTTGAGCTGCCTCCCAAGGCATTGCAGGGTTCTAAGGTACTTGTGTCTGGCAAGGCAGAGCTGATAAACAGCAGGAACGGGACACTGGGATTCTGAGCCTGCAAACTTGTGGGCAGAGCTTTTCTCAGTGAGTGACTTGCACCCGGCAGGAAGGAGCCTCTGTCATCTCAACTTTTCTGTGACAGAAATCCTCTGAATAATTCATCGGAGGTAAGAGACCAAGCTGGAAAAACTTCAGGGTTGGGGGTTTCAGCTCAGCTTAGGCTGGGCTTTTTTTCAAAGGTAAGGAAAAGTACTTCAGGTTGGGTCAAACAGGATGTTCACCCTAAAAACTTGTTCTCAGCAGAGATGCCAAAGCCTCAAAAGACAGCACACAGGGAAAATACTCTGGTTTCTTTGGAGAACCAGAAACAGCAGCTGACAGGATCTAGGTAAAGCAGTCCTGCCAAGGGGAGCAGCTCACAGGTGCCCCAAAGAGGTGGAACACTTTACCAGACAGGCACCAGGGTTTTCACTTTCTTTAACTAGATCCTAGTACTGACAGGAATTCCTCTGGATCGGTCAATATTCTTGACTCTGCAAAAAATTGCAATGAAACTCAGAGGTGGGTCTTTAGCTTTGACCATTACTTACCTATCTACACACTACCCTGGACTGCTCCATATGTTTTGGAGGTGCCATTTAGACCCATTTTTAGCCTGTTTTCCAAAGGCAGTGAGGCAGTGACTCTCCATCCCAACTTGCCAGACCTTAGTAATTTCTGACCCATTGGGTGAACTTCAACCAACTTTGACAAAAGAGTAGAGGTAGCAAAAATATTAAGTTCATACATATTTTAAGCAAATATGGATGAATAAAGAAGAAGGAAATTACTGCCTTAATCTATTTTTAACATGGTCCCATATTTTTCTGGAGAAGCAACAGCCCCAGATCCTGTGGCTTTGACTAGTACAGGTTACACAGAAACCTCAGGGAAACCAAACTCTGCTGCTTCACACTTCAATGCAGGTAAACAATAGAGATTAAATCAGTCAAGCCTTGGAAACCTGCTCTGATCTACCCAGGCAGCACAGTCAGAAACAGCGTTTGCAAATGGCCCGCAAAACTCAGGCGGAAAAGATGTTTAGATTGGATTATTATGAAAAATTTATTCACTGAAAGGGTTATCAAGCACAGGAACAGACTGTACAGGGAAGTGTTGGAGTCTCCATCTCTGGAGGTACTTAGAAGATGTGTAGATGTGGCACTTGGGGACATGGTGGGATTGGCAGTGACAGGTTAATGGTTTGACTCAGTGGTCTTTGAGGCCTTTTCCAACCTAAATGATTCTAAGATTCCATGTGTTTATGTAAATCCACTTTTATGCATGATTTTCAGCATGCAGAAAATGAATCATCAATACCCAAAGAGGCTGATTATGCTAATGGAACATTAGTATCTGATATTACCACAACAGATTATAAAGATCTTTCCCCATACTGTCAGATGAAATAAGGCAGATCACTTGTTAGATACAGTAGGGTAATTCTTACCAAATGGCACCAACAGCAACCAAAAATCCTACAACTGCTCATTAACAGAGCTTACTTTTACACCAAAATAAATAAAGTTCAATAAAACTATTTCTGAAAGCAATTTATTTCCCCCCGTCTTCTACAATATCCTCTGGGGAAATCTCAAGCAGCAACCAGAATGAATGAAACTTTCAGAGTTTCATTTTAGTTTTTGTCTTTGTTGCCCCTGTACTTAAGGTCTTAACAGCACTATAGGAAATCCAGTCTTGGGAAGGAGGGAATTTTTTCTTGGTTGGAAAGCACATCATCCTCATGGAAATAGGACAAATGTTCTACAGTATTTTTCTGTAGTGCCTGCAAAATTTTGGCAGAGTCATCACAGGAGAGGCAGCAATTGTCTACGTTTGTATTCGGCTTTGCAGCTGCACCAGAAACCACCTCACATCAAAGCTGAGTTATACTGCTGGGAGTGAAAGACATAAAGGAATTGTCCACAACCTTGCCAAACTTTGAGGCACTGGGTTGAAATATCTTGCATTCTGTGAAAATAAAGAAAAAATAGCCCAGCCCAGCCCCTTCTAAGGAACAGTATAACCCCTTGAGACAGCAGATGAAATTCTGTTGTCAAATCCAGCTTTGGGTTTCTGGTCTGCCTTGCACTTAGAGGATTGTGTCAGTTTGAGCAGTTCTGTGATGGCTTGTATACAATATATGTGAGAACGAGGTGGTGAAACCAAAGCCAGAGATCTTATTTCCCCATGAACATGCTGGGAAACATACAAGGCAGATTCACCAGCAGCTACGTAACCCTGGGAAGTGCTCCCAGGGGGACTGGCAGGAACAAATTAAGTGTCAAGCAGACATGGCCAGCTGCCTCTTAACCTTCCTTCTTTCCAACTCCATCACACACACTGAGACCTTTACTTGCCCATATCTTTGACAGAATAAATGAGGTATGATATTTATCCTTCAAGCTGGCCTGCTAACAAGCATGGTAAAAGTAGATGCACTCAAAGACAAACATAAACAGGGAGGCTCGGTCTGTCTTCAAAAACCTTCTCCCACAGAGGTGCTGTGAGACACTCAGGGGCTGTAATGTGAATTTTCCACATCATAGCAAGGAGTGCTTGAAAGGCTGGTAATGAAAATGCTGTCCACACCACAAAATAATCCTTGGGAAGTATTAGGTAGAGTCCACTTAGCAAGCAATGACCCAGGGAGAAGGGCATATGGATTTAAGATTTGTTGTGCTCATGATACTGATCTTTGAGTGGCCCTGATTTTACCCCTTCTATTTTTGCAATCTAAATGGGGCTTTCTCAAAGCTGCTTGATTAGAACCCCTTGTGCTTCACAGAACCCAAGTTTTAAAGATAGGAAAAATTAGGAGAAATTGTTTAGGAGAAATACACAAAAATGAGAAGCTGAAAAACCCACAAGGAATCTAATAATAATCAGGGCAGAAATGTAAACAAAAAGATAAGATGCTTCATGCTGTGCAATTGTTCACAGCCATTGTATCAACAAGTTGGTGTTACCTTGGAAACAAGAGATTATCCATACATGCCTTCTCCCAAACAGGAACCCATGAAAGGAGGCATGCAAAATTGATTTTGAGCCTCCTGGACTTTGCAGTGTTGCCTCTCAGTTCTTGATACCAATTGGTCCCAAGCCTAACTATTGATGAAAACTCAGAAGCAGTGCAGAGTGCACCATCCTTCATGTAACATCCCAAGAGATGAGAGTGAGCACCTGGACTTCTTGTCCTCTCCACCTTGAGATAACACAGCACTTTCTCCAAAAAGTGCAGAAAGATTACTCCCTACATTCAGTTTAGTGCTCTTGGTCTATCTTGTAACACAAGGCACAGCTCTTTGTTGGGGCTGGGGACTGCTTGGAGCTGCTGATGGGCTCTGGCTGCTGGCTTCAACTGGGCATCTCACCCCACTGGGCATCAGTGAACCTGTGTCCCACTGGAACAGCTAAATTCTTGGCCTGTGGAAAATTTATTGGCTGGGTTTACATGTACAGCTATAACAGAAAGGATAATTCCCTAGTAAGTGTTGAATACTGAGCAAGTAAAAATTTATACCAATATATAATCAGTGTCACCTCTCATTACAGAACTACATTTCAGATAACCCAAGTATCTGGATGCAAGGATTTTATAAAAGTGATGGTTACAGTACATTAAACAGGCTAATAATATAGAGCAATAATGTCTATTTATTTTTTTAAAGAGATTAAACAAAACTAAGGATCAACTTATCACAAAATTGGTACTTCCCACAATCCAGCTGGCTTGTTGGAATTTGTACAACACTAATGTTCCTGTGCAAGTCCTTTTTTGCAGCACTCTGAACTGAAATGTAGGGCTACAAAAACACATTAAAAATTTACAGGAAGCTGTTCTCCCCACAATGCCAGCACAACTTCTGAGGACATCACCATGCCTGGACCTTACCAACAGACAAGGGACCAGCCTTTTCCCCAAGGGCTTCCCCTGAGGAATTTAACCCCAGAGCTGCCTCTGTCAGATGCTCCAAGCTTCTCTGTGGCACATCTGGCTTTTCTCAGCTGTAATTTGCTCTCCTGCCTTGTCTGTCTGTTCTGCTCTTTTTTTTTTATGGTTTGATTTGGGTGAGACTAGTCACAAAACAATTTAATTCCCAATTTTACAATAACACAGCACATCATAACTAGAGATCTGGCTTTGACCTCCCTCCAAGGATTTTGCAGTCTGTAGCACACAAGACAAATACCTCTTACATATCCTATCTTTTGGGTCAAAGAACAAAACCAGAACAAGAAGAGTTGGCAATTTTGATATAAAAACTTCATTAGGTTCAGTACTTACAACTGCATGACCAAATATAAATGGTTCGGGCTCTCATAGATGTCTTCCAGAGCAACTATATTTTCATGCTTGATCCTGAAAAAATACAAGATAAGATAGGATGAAATCGTGATTTTAATTTTTTTCACTTCACTGTAAAACACGGAGAGCTATTTTTAGTTACATAATACTTGTCAGTGTTTTATTCAACATTATAAACTTTTTGCAAGGACATGTAGAGATAGAACAAGGGATAATGGCTTTTAACTGAAAGAGGGTAGATTTGAATTAGATACTAGGAAAAAATTCTTTACTGTGAGTCTGGTGAGGCACTGTCACAAGTTGCCCAAGGAAGTTGCAGATGCCCCATCCCTGGAAATGTTCAAAGCCAGGTTGGACAGGGTTTTGAGCAACCTGGTGTAGTGGAAGGTGTCCCTGCCCAAGGCAGGAGGATAGGAACCAGATGATCTTTAGGGCCCTTTCAACAAAATTAAGCAATCTAAAGTGCTTCACAGCCCAGAATACCATTATTATTCAGAAACATTTCTTTCAATAATCTCTGAATCCAAACTGTGTGACAGTTAAGTATTTGAGGCATTAGAGGTTTACAGTTCCTGTGTCAGATGAGTGAAGGTGGTTGGTTGGAGGCTGAGTTCTCAGGACAGCTTTGCTGCAGGGTGCAAGGGAGAGACAGAGGCAGGGTGCAGGCTGGCAGGGAGAAAGCAGGGATCTGACCCTGTGAAGAAGCTGGCACAGGGAATCAGCAGCCATATGACAGCCCCATGCTCCTTCCCAACAAATTCGTGCTGCTCTGGTGTTAAGCCTGGTCTTGATGCCCGAATTTCCCTGCAGCATTATTAAGTACTGTGTGCAACAGCTGCAAGAGTCTTCTTGGCTTTTCTACATTCTTATCATTCCCACCAAGCCTCTTGCCAAAACACTAGCTTTAAAGAGAAAAATCATCTCTACAAGCACACATCTAATTAGCTACTTCAGCAATGCCTCTATGGGTTTGTTCCTTAAATGTTTACAAACAATTTGCAAAGGATATATTTAACTTGTGCAAACCCTGAAGTGACTACCCCAGTGCAAGCCCAGGGCAGAACATTAATTACACCAATTCCAGACAATATTTTAAGAGCAAGAGAAAAATGGAAAATTCTAAGAAGAGGCCACTCATTAAACAACAGATGGGTATGTTCAGAAGGAAAGTAAACATGCGTTGTCAGCAAATGCAAAACTCTCTACATGTTTCTAGGTTCAAGCTTAATCATGTGCCAGGACCTTATCCTCTATGGTCACAAGTGTCCTAACACCTGTGTGATGACGTGGAGAGCAGAAGGTCCCTTGTGCCTAGCAGGATTTTTCCCTTAAGCATGCAGACTAATTCAGTTTCCTCTGAATTCACTGGAAATATTATGACTGACCTGAATTTATGCCCGTAATTAGTCATCAAAAGCTGTGTTCAGGCAAGGACTTTTACACACAGGAAATTTAATGTCAACAATAAGCAAACTCAAATGTAATGCACTGCAGGATGTTAGAGCAACAAACACATGACTTGGCTCTTCTTTCTACCTAAATGGCTGGAAAATCCCATGACACTTTAGTAAAATTTCCAGGTTGGTTGCATCACAAATTAAATTCTTAATATTTGCAACAGGAAACCAATACACCACCCACTTGGCTTTACACAGCAAATGTTGGGAAGCATTTATATGTTGTGCAGGTCTAGTGCCTGGTCCTTTAAGGGTTAGTTAGGACAAGGGCAGGTTTGTCTTGTTTAGTTTAGATGAAGGTGTGTTAGAAATGACATGTCAAGCAACTAGTGATTTTTAATGAAAACTATTATATTTATTTATCCATTTTCCTTTATGCACCACACACATTTACACAATCCTTTGTGCTCCTCCTACCATCATGATGATGGCAGTTTAACACAATCAATCTGCCATAATGTTTAAAGCCTGCAGCTTAGTCTGTGGTTTTCACCATGCATACACTTCTGCTTTGCATTTCTGTTTTTGGAGAACCTCAGAGGTTCCCCAAAGCAGCCTCACCATCACACACATGGTCACCCACAGAGAACAGCCAGGGAGGCTGAGGCCAGGAAAGAGCTCATCAGAGATGCAAGGCTGAGCACCAGGGGCTCAGCAAGACCCTCTCCCCTCCCTGATTTGCAAACCACATATTCACCACATCCTGTGCTCTGGAGGGAGCACAGGATAAACCTACTCATTGCCACAGAGAAAGGAGAGAAAAGGTTTAGTCCCACCCCTGCAGGGTCCTGGTGTTGAGCCCATCTGCCCCCCTCTGAAATCAGATGCAGGATGTGAGCATGTAGGAAGACAGCAAATATGAAGTGTAATTTGGGAGAAAACTGCTGAAGAAGCTGAAACACCCTCAAAGGACACGAAGAGTGATGCCTCATAGGGATGATGGCATTTGGAGCACCATGTCCCTTTGGAAGATGGTGTCTGTACATACCAACCACTCCAACTCCTGGTGGCTGCTGCACTCCAAGGGCATGATGAGAGGGGAGGAGGCATTTTTCTCCCCTTTGTCTCAGCCTCCCCAAGACCAGCAAGGCCTCAGTCATGGTGTTATGCAGTGTTTAATATCCCTGGCAAAGTGCACATTGCACACCTGCAAATGAAGCCGCTTGTCCTGCACAGCATTTCTCTACTCAGAGGAGCTGTCAAATGAGAAGCTATTAAAAGGAATATGGAATTCAAAGTTAAAAATCAACACCATGGAGATTACTTGGGGTTGTGTTTCTGGAGCTGGACCAGAGCAGCCATGGGATTCCCAGCAGAGATCACTGCCAGCAGCAGCAGCTCCTCTGCCAGTCACTCCAGAAATTCAGACAGAAATCCATGTGCTCCTTTCTTCCCTTTAAAGCATGAGCACACAATCACTTGCAGCTCTGATACACAATAATTAATTCTTCAAGGATGAACAATGTTCATTTCAATAACACGCTGGGGTTTGGGCAAGCAGGTGTGGCATCCTCACAATGTTTTGTTGGTATCACAAAGTCCAACAGGGATGGAGCAAATTTGTCCCATATCTCTGCAAGCATATCAGCAGTGCCAGATGTGGGTAGCAGGCAGACACTCACTTCTGGTTTGCAGGGATGCTTGGATACCTTGAGAGCCAAGGAAAACACTGTGAAGTGACAGCTCCTTGCTGGTCGTGGATCAGGAGGGATTTGGGGATGGGTTAATTAACTCCACTTTTATCCCATTCTAGGAGCACCAAGTGATTCTCAAAGGTTCAGAGGATTCATTCTGCTAAGCCTCCAAATGCCTGCACGCAGCCCTGCAGAAATACTCACTGGACTGTGATCTACTCAAGAGCTGACAAGATTTATTATTTCAAAAGGTGCTGCTCTCATTTTACCGAAGGGGAAGCATTGTGCAGAAAAACGACAAGTTTTTCTGTAATCACAAGAGAGAATGGAGCAGAGAGGACCAAGATTTCTCAATCTCAGAGTAATTTCTTAATCAATGGGCCATATTATTTAAATTCCTTCTCTATCCTATCTCTGTGAGAGAATCTTAATCCCTCTTCCCTGCAGACCTTTTCTTCCTTCTGTCCTCTTTCTCCAGACTCCTCTCTTCCCAACATGTGGATCCCACCCTGCAATAGATAAATCTAACTATTAACTCTGCACAAAGCAGCTCATTGATGCTTTTAGGGTATGTAAAAATGCAATATTAGGGCTGTAGCAGAGGGGACATGGAAATGGGCTGAGGTGACAGTAGTTCCCATTACTCATTTCCAAAGAAAGAAAAAGAGCCCTGAAAGTGAACATCAAAGCATGGACTTGCTTAAAGCAAATTAGATCCGATTACACAAATTGATATGAACTAAGGAAAATTGCCCTTGCCACTGTTTCATCCCATTTGCTATTTTTCATGATACTCCCCCTCCATCCTGGCAAACCCCTGCTTGCATCACATCCTGATGTGCCCCCAAAATTCCTCCATCTCTGGCACAAAGGGCAGGTGCCACCTACAGCCACCACTGCTTTGTTCAATTTCAGGAACATTCTGAGGCCATTAGACAGAAAGAAGATGTCTAGAAGTAAAAATACAAATAAGGAGAGGCTAATTCTTTTTCAGACTCAGGACTTTCCACCTTACAAGTCTCATGTGATGCTGCAATCCACGGGAAAAAGAAGAGGAAAATAAATCTAGGAGTGAGAATCAAGGGAATGTAAGTGTACAAAAAGAAACATAAAGAGATATTAAACCTGGTAAGAAACTATGAAAAGTTTAGTATAAGAAGAAACTATGAAAAGAAAGGATGGATTCCCCCTGTTCAGATCAGCTCTGGGTTGGATTCTGTGCCTCAGGCAGACACAAACCTTGGGGCTCTATGCAACCATGCAAAATTATCAAGCTTTTCCTCCAGACTTTCAGTCTGTGATTCTGCCATGTGCTCTTACAAAGATGTCAATGATACAAGTGAATGAAGGCAATGTTGTTCTTGAGCAATATTTTAACACATGGCCAGCCAAGATTTAAAGGAGCAAAATTAACTGGGCAACCAAGGACTTCAAGTGAGTTTTCTGGGCATGGCAGCTGTGCAAACAAGGGCTGACAAAAGAGTGCTTGATCTGCAGCAGAGCCCCAAACACAGACTGGCCCCCTTTGCTTCCTATGGAGTCACTGAATGAGAGCATTGATAGGGGAATTATCATTTTTCCCCAACTGCTACTGCTGAAACACAGAAACATCCACCCCCAAAGGGGCTGAAACACATCCCTAAAACAAGACCTGACATGACCAGGAGTGACATTTGGCCCTGCTCACCAGTTCCCATCACACCAAATGGGCTGTGCTGCAGTGCTGGAGCGGTGATGAGCACACAGCATGGCACCCCAGTGATGCTAAAATCCTCCCTTGCCACTGGCTGGCACAGAGACACCATGTCCTACTCACTGCCACCAGAAGTGCACAAGCCCCTCTAGGTCCAGACCTAGGTCTAATGGACAGTACTCACTTCAACATTTGCCAAAAAAAAAAATCTAAAAATCAATATATTTCATGGGTTTTGGCTGGAGATTGCTTTTAAGAAGTGAGGGATTAAAATTTGGAAGTTGATGTACAATAAGGGAAACTAAATCCTTTAATGACTGAGCTTTCTGTACATCTCTGCTGGCTCCTGACCATCCCAGAGGCCAAAGAGCTGGCACTAAAGCTGCTGCATGCTGCCATGGATCATTAATTAGAGGGGCTGCACTCTGCACAGATAAAAGCAGAGAACTCAGATTTTGCTGTTGCTTTGGCTGCTGATCTGCCAGGAGAGCATGTGGGCATCCCAGCTACAAAGCACAATTGAATCACTTACATTAATATCTATCATATTTAACACTAAAACCAGGATCAGTTAGAAGAATACCATACAAAAACCTTGGACAAACACAAGAGCTGCTTAAGTAGGGCAGGTCCCCCCCACAACAACTCTTTCCAAGTCAGTGTTACATTTGCAAGACATGACATTTAATGCTGCACCTCTACGACCAGCATGTGTCACGAGTAAAATGCCACAAGCACAAATAATTTTGCAAAAGCCAGAACTAACAAAGCATGAGTCTGTAAGGATCCATGGCTTTGAGTAACCAAATGTCTTTGAGAATCAACGTTCCATTATTCCCACATGTACCCTGGAGAGAGTTTTACCAGCAGCATGAGGGTTGATGAATTCACCAGCTGGCCAAGGGAAGTGTTTAAATCACAGCTTCAGTGGAGGGCACTGCAAACTTACCTCTGCTCAGCTTCCTTATTAGTTTGAAATGAGTCAATAATTTCAACAGATAGTAGGATAGTCTAACACATGTACACAAGGAGTGATCAGATCAGATTGCTTTCCACTTGAAAGAAAACTACCAAAAACCTTCATGATGGCTCAGAAGATGTGAGGATGCATGGGAAGAAGGCAGCCTGATCTCAAGGAGAAACTGTGGCAATTCTGCGAAGAGGGGAACGGGGCAGAATGAGATGACAGGGGTTGGTATGGGGAAGGAAACTGGTGGCTGTCCTGGAAATGCCTGGCTGGCTGCAGCAAAGCTCTGCCCACCATTCCTGCTTCCAAAAAACATCCCAATACCTCAGTGCCATTCTTGTGTGAGGGGTCCAAAACTGACACCAGGATTGGAGATGCAGCCTCACCAGTGCAGAGTACAGAGGGACAGCCACTGCCCTGTTCCTGCTGGCCACACTATTGCTGATTTTGGGATATGAAGGGGAGGGGGGAGAGTGTGGTGCCTCACACCATATATGTCTGGTTGATTTTCCAGGGTCCGAATTGTGAGAGGCTACCAGACTGATTGTCACCAAGTCAACAACCTTTCCCTGAAATGGGCACCCCTGGAGACAGCTTTAGAAGAAAGGTGGAAGGCTTAATGACCCTGAGATTAATTTCTATTACTTCATATCCCCCACAATGTCCTCCCACTGCAGCCAACAAGAACATGATCCAGCAGTGGTGACAGCTTCTGTGTCAGCAGAAGAGATTTTGGTCCCAATCATCTCAGGACAGCAGTGTCCCCCTCTCTCTCTCACAAACACATGCAAATAATGCAAAACTTAGAGAAGCCTCAGCTCAGACACAGAGCAGAGATGTGAACAAAACCAGGCAGATGTCAGTGGCTCAGCAAAGGTGGCTCTACAGAATCTGCAAATCCAAAACATCTGGTTTTTCTCTCCTGCTACACTTAGAATGCTGCCATTTTTTGAAGTTGTATCCTTAATTTGCCTATTGCAAAGAGCTGGAGGAGGTTTTCTGGATTCAGTACTAAATATTCCTTTGCATTAAAAATAAAAGAGAGCTCATTTTTATGAGCTATGACATAGAAATGGTGCTACATCCCCATGCCAGACGGTGTTTTTTGGCCTCCTCTGATCTCTCTCCGCTGCGATACCTTTTGTTCCCACCCACATTGTACATCTTGCCTTGCTTGATCTAACAACTGGGCAAGGGACAGCTAATTCCAGCTCAAAGCCAGATGGTTCAGGGCCCATATGCTGACTGCCTGGCCAAATTAGTCACATCTCTGTGGCTGGAAGGACGAGGAGTTGAACTTTGGGGTCACATGGGGGCTTCGAAACACAGACTGCTCACAACACAGGAAGGAAATTAATGTCTTCACTAATATTTTTTAAGATCTCTGTGCTTCTGTCAGGTTAATTTGGTCTGCTTTGGGAAACCAGCTAGAGGAAAAGACCCTGGATGCCCTAGAAGATGGTACACAAAGATAAACCTGGAAGTATTAGTCACTTCATAGCCTTCCCTCAGCTCTGACTGAAGAGGAGACTGACAAAAGCTCCAGTGTTGGTAGCAAGCAGCAAGTGGCTCAGGGCAGGTATCTTAAGGAAGTAGGAAGAGTCAAAATTCAGGAGAGGGATGCCCACTAAAAGATCTACTTCTGCTAATCTTAGAAGATAGTAATGATTTCAAAATTAACATGGTTTTCAGTTTAGTTTTTTCACACTTTAACACTTCAATTAGGCATGTAATATTCTGTATGCAAAGCAATGGGCCAGGATGGGATTTGTTCTCATCCAGTGTCCTAGCAGGATGCTGAGTGATTCTGCTGTCAGTGCAGCTGCCACCTCTGGGGCCCACATGGAGGAGAAAGGACAGGGAGGCATCAGGACATCTTTCCTCATGATTACACAACTTAACCTCTCTCCATTTCCTTTTCCAGATCCTACCCATCACCTCTATAATCTCCTGTTACCCAGGAGTGAAGACCCAGAAATATTTCCATTCATTTCAGTGGTCTTTCTTCCCTACACTGTATGTTCTCTATAGCAAATCCCAGCCTTATGCACCATGTGAATAAAATGTTCTCATGAGATTTTGCAGTGATAAAGTCAAGCTGGAGACATTCCACAGGTGGAAATCTGAGCTGAGTAGTTAATCAGCTGTAGCACTAACTGACTGTGACAAAACCTGCCCACAAACACCTTGACATTTCTGATCCCTGCCCTTTATACTTCCTAGTGAGATCACAACAGAGCTCGGACAAAAGCTGAACATTTTCAACACAGATTCATGAGTTTTCACCAGGCACTGGTGTAATTTTATAACACCCCATGAACATAACAAATTATTTTAGGTATTTTGAGGATAACCATGAGTGATTCCTGGATCACATACCTGGAGTTAGGTGCTAACCTTGTGCTCACTTGTCTCAAGCATTTCCAGGTGAATACTGCTCAGCAGCTGTTCAAGGGAAAGAAATTGAAACTCTGGGTCTTCTATTACTAAAACTTGCAACTCTGGTGGGGAGATTAGGTCCAAATAACCTTCTGGAATGCTTGTATTCCTGCAGATCTGGCAGCCCATTCAAGAACAGGAACATCCCCATGTCAGTGCCATTTTAGGAATATCCCTGACTTCCACAAGAAGCAGACCAAAACATGAGAATGATGGTTTCCAACTGGTGGATCCCAACTGGCAGTGATCAAAAAGGCTTGCCAAGCTTGAGCAGGAGCCTCCAGGCTGTTTAATGTGAAACACATCAAAACAAATATTAATGATTAATTAATCACTAAAGGTGAAAAAGATAAAAGCAGTGTCTGCAAGGATTTATCTCAGACAAAACCGGTGTACCACCCCTTAGTTCTTGGCAGCAGCCCTGTTTTTGCAGTGTGGAGGACTGTGGATTTCCATGTGCAGCCAGTAATTAGGGATGATTCCCACTCCCTTGCCTGGGAGACTGAGGAACCACGTGCAGTTAAAGGTGGTGAGCAGCTCCTGGCTGAGGTGGGCTGCTCTGGAGGAGTTTCACGAACATAAAAACAGACTCTGCTTGCAAAACAGAGAGAAAAACAGGACGACTGACACTCTTGGAAGGGTGATCTGGCTGCAGTCAGAGCAACTATCCTTGTACATTGCCTTACAAAATGAGAAGATCTGATTAGTTTCCAGTGAATGAAGAGCTGAATAAGTAGTGTAACACTTTGTGTGGCCTCCTGGCTCTCGGATGAGTGCAGTGTGTACACTCTTCTATCTGAAACCTGGCAGCAGACACTCCACCTATGAAAAGAAAGCCCTGCCATCCGTGAAATACCCATTTGACACAGACACAGGGGTGTTGTCTGCTGTTATCTCCTTCACTGGTTTGAATACATACTAATGAAGGGTGAATGCAGTAACACCCACGCACCTGCATAGGTAAGTTACACAGGAACATTGAAAAATGCCTATTCACACAAGCACAGAGTTGAAAGATATAACAAAGCCAGGTATTTCATTCCATCATATGGGGTACAAATGTAGCTGTCACCCAGATGTGACAGAGCTGGGACTCCCAGCTGTGCCTTTTATAGCATCTTTATTTTTTGAGTTACCCTAAAAGCTAAAGCGTATATGTGAGGTGGAACCAAACTACTGATGATAAGGACAAGTAACAGCACAAAGGCAGAGATGGTTTATGTACTCAGAAAACACTGATGTAACCAAAAAGACACTTCACAGCAGGAAGCAGGGCTATGCTCTACAGTCCCATCCAAAGAGGTTTATGCCTCCAAACCACATTTTCTCCACAAGAGAAGCAGAAAAGAAAGTGGCAACCACGCACAAATAACATCCTGAACATAAATTTCTTGTCCCTCAACAAAGTTGAGTTGTCCTCTGCATGCTCATCTCTGCTGATTGCTGCTGGGCAGCCTAGAATATCACAAGCTTTGATTGAGTCTCATCAGACTGGGTGTGCATGTGACAATTAAAGCAGATTATCAGCTCCTCAGTGCCATGCCAGTGGCCAACAGTGTCACACTTGCCCAGCTGCAGGTGTCTCCTGCAGTGAGGAACAGCAGATGGCCCCCAAAATGGGTCAGAGACCTTGTGTGTGCAGGGGGTACAGTAATAACCACTTTGCTTCTCCTAGCAGGTGTGGGTTTGAGTTTTGATCAGGCCTTGATGTGTTTGTGCCACTGGGGCCACTGTGCATTGGCGGTGCTTGCCTGCACCCTGTCCACCTGACTGGCCCAGGGCCAGCTGTCCAGGGAGCAGGGAAGCCTGGCAGACTGGGATGCTGGGGCTCAGCTCCCTGGGGCTCCTGGGCAAGCCTTAGCTGGCATCCAGGCAGTGGCTCTGACTCAAGTACTCGTTCTGCTGGGACAAGCCACATGACAAACTCATCAGCAGCAACCTGTCAGAAAACCCCCTCCTTCCTACCAGGCTACTGGGAAGCCAATTTATTTTATTTATTGAGACAGAAGGATAAGTAAGAGGCTAGGCAGGTTTGCACATTTCATCATCACTGTATTAGGACACTCCTACACAGAAGACTGCTCCCCCAGCTGCCTGTGGGAAGTGCCAATAGCCCTGAGGTGAGTCACAGACACCCTGTACCATAACAGAGTCAGTGGGAAAGCTCTGCACGCTGGGGGATTGATCTCAGAGGACAGACTTTGCCACCCCATGTTCATTATGAGTTACTGTCCTCAATCACAGAGCACAGAAAACCAAACTCAAAGGCAGATTCACTTCTCCTGACACTTGTGTGAAAGCAGTGGGACTCCTGGCAGTCCTGGCATTGCTGCACCGCACCGCTGGTAAATGACAGAGGAGAACACAGCTCCAGCCCTCCTTAACTGAATCTGCCATTTCAAAGCCACAGTGAAGACTACTGATGTTCAAGCCTGGCTTATTTTCAATCTTCCCATGCCCTAGGGAAAAAAAAAGTAGTCTTCTACTTCCACTGCTATTGCATTTGCTTTGCATGTGGTCTTCAGGAAAGAAGCAGAGGGGGAGAACAGGAAAAAAGCCCTTCCAACAATGGGCAGAATTAATAATGAAACAATTCAGCTGGGCCAAATCTTGGAATCTTTAATCAGGCAAGACTGCTGGGGGTCTCACGTGGCTGGATTCACGTCTTGGCAGCATCACTGTAGAGTCCAAAGTAGACTTGAACTCAATACATCAAGTGGTAGAAAAGTCATTTAACCAGAACAATATAATTAGCAGAAATCCTTGTTAATAAGGATGCATTTTACTTGTGTATAACAGCTAATTGGTTTTTAACCAGGTGAGAATAAGTTTGAGAAGCTTAATCTCCCCAGTTTTACAAAGGATATCATAAAGGGGGTCTAATTAAATAGTGAAGTTCATTTATTTCTGCTACATGTATCAGTGTGGAGCATAGAGACCCCATGTTATGGGTTTCTATTTTTAGGAGAGAGAAACCTGGATTCACAAATGTCCCCACAGTGCCTTTGGAGAGGTAACAGAAAAGTTTAAACCAAAGCCAGCTCTATAATTGCAGCCACTTGCCCAGAAAAGAGGACTATAAGCTGCAATTCCCTCTTTTCTTATGGCATGGAAGTATAATTTTAAAAAACACTCACTTAGTAGCCAAGGAACAGACTTCAAAAGATGATTAGGTACCATATGATGCAAGTAACTTCTTACAGTAACTGAGCATCAAAGTGCTTTCAAACTTCCTCCTGGGTATCTTCAGACAGCTAAATATATTAAAAATATATATCTAAAAGATTTTTAAGGGTGATATAGGCACTGAAGGGCTGGAAGACTGGAATCTTTCCATGGTTTTAAATCCCTAATAACCACTGCAGAAAGAATTTATGTTTTTAAATATGCCACTGTGGCACTGTCCTGCAACAGGGCCTGGAGGTTAACACCACCAATATTTCAGACAGCAACAAGCACAATATTAATGTCATAAGCAGCAATTAGTGTTAAAAGACAGCAAATCCTTCATATAAAATAAATGCATGTCTAGCTGTGGGAGCAGTAGGGCTAAGGAGCAATATTGCAATGACATGTGGTTATTTTTCCATTATTCTAGCTAGGTTTAACCACTGCCCACTGACTTTTTGCAAGTCATGATGAAGCAGAAATGGGAATAAAAATACAGGAAAGAAGGAGTTAGTAAATGTACTTCAAAGGACATTGATAGCAAAATTTCTCTTTGTAAATCCTTGTTTTCATTCTCGCCTTTAAGAAGAAATCAGTATGAAAAAGTGGGTTGTTTAATGGCATTCAAGAAAATGTTTTCTAACCAACTGGCTTATAAACTACAGTTCTATAGATTTCTAATATTTTATGCAGCCAAGTCACACATACAAGTCACACATGGTGACTCATTTTTTCCTGAGCAATACATCTAATTAATTCAAGGTATTTAGAATGAAAGGTAGCTATTAGATGAAGACTAAAATAAATGGTACTAAATGCAGCCTTAGTGATGATGGACACAGGGCATTCTGGTAACATTCCCTTCTCTGCTGTGCTAAAAGCTGTGTTGCTCCCCATGAATAAAGCTGAATTAATGAAAGCTGTATCCTGCTTAAAGAGCATCTGCCAGTAGAGCTTGTCAAGATGATGCTGGAGGACCCCTAGGACACCAAATACATTTGTTTCACAGTTTTGATCTGGGTGGAGCATGTGTGGGGGGAGAAGGTATTCTCCAGCTCAGCCTTTGAAGCAACTCAATGCCTGGCTTTTCCCAGAAAAAAAAAAAAAGGAGCTACAAAGCAAGGGGTGTGATTTTATAGCATTCACTCCTGTCTATTGTCTTCTTAATTGGAGTGATGCGTTCATTTATGATACATCATGAAACAGTCATCAGCCCTTTCTTTTTTATCATTACCTCATCTTTATGTGGCATCAATAAATCCAATGCCTTGTCACAAATTGCAAGTGTATCTGCTTCATAGATGCTGAGCACAACAAGTAGAAAATGCTGGGAAAGTAGTTGGTGATGTGATTAGCATCACAAACTGATGAGGTTAGAAGTTCATTTCTAGATGAATGTACACATTCTCATGGGTCTTATCATCTGTGATCTGGTGATCTCTCAAGAGCTGGATTTGGAATAAAATTTACAGAATGTCCCAATTCTGAATGCAACACAAATGCAGGCACAGATGTTTCTATACAATTCCTAATTTGTGCTTTAGCTTAAAACCTAGAATTGCACAGGTCCTTATCAATTATGTGTCTTCTCATGTGTCACACTCTCCTGCAAAGTGCCCCTTGAAGTTCAAATCCAAACTGCATCAGAGTACCAACCTGACCAGCATCCTGTCCTAGTCCTTTTGCCCTGTTTTATTGCTCTATCCATCTAGTTATACTTCAACTTGTGAATTACTGCATTATCAGGTTACTCTGTGTTCTGGTGGGATTTTAAAATAACAACATATTTGATGCAAATAATTATTTCCTCCAGCCAGGAGGGCATTTGTGTGCTCTCAATAGGACAGTAAGAGGGAGGAAGCTACCTGCTGAGTTAATGTTGTGGCTCTGAGTTTCCATTAGCCTTCTAACTTCAGCCTTTTTTCATTATGAAATCATGAACTTCAAACCAAGCACATCGAAAAATGTACATTTCTCCCCACTCACATAGCTCTGAAGTATGACTGGAAGTGCTGTTTTCACACTTTAAAAAAAATCCACCTTTGACCTAGGACTGAAAGCCAAAGTTTGCAAAGCCAGTGGAATTTGTTTAAGAAATTTTGAGGATTTCCAAAGGAGCTGGAGTTAGCTTGGAAACATGCTCAGGCTGGTACCAGCTGTGCGCAAACACTGTGAAAAATACTTTGGAAATGTTTAGGGGAAAACAAACATGAATCCAATGCCCAAAACACATTTGGGCTTCCATGTGTGGCTTCACACCAACTAATGGGCACATTGAGAGGCACAAACTTACTGCCAGGAAACCAGCCAGAAACCTCCAGAGACACAAGACATCAAGGAATGTTCCTCGGACACCTTATTTTGTCTTTCAGAAAGGTAAAAGCAAGTGGAACCAGTCATTTGGAATGGGCAGGAAAGTGTCAGTTCTTACTCCAAGGACACACACTTGCAGTTATTTAGAGGACAAAATAACCAAACCTCGTGTCTTTATTCACACCTGAGCTGGTCCACACAGTGCTGGTGTCAGATCTCTCTGTGAGCTGGGCCTGGTGACACTATAATGAACCAGTCAAGCAGACTCCCCAAGGGGCAGACAGGTTTCACTGGCCTCAAACCAGGCCTATAATACCAGTGAAGTCACACTGTTGAAATCCAATGTACAAAATCTGAGCAGTTAATATTGCATCAGTCATGTGTGTGCTCAGTTCAGACACAATTCACTGTTATAATTTTGATTAACAGACTGTTGAGCTATGCTTTGCAAACTCCATACCATATATAGGTGGAGCAGGTGAGCCTCTGTTTCTAAAATGTGATTTTGCTTTTGATGGACATAAATACACTTCTGAGTAGATAACCAGAGTCGTAAAATTTCACAGTACTTAATCACACAGTGTGAACAGTTAAAACAATCTCATATTAGTCTAATTGTTACCCAGTGTCTCCTGCTTTGGCTGCGTATCTGGTTTTGTTTCTGTCTTATTTTCTCATCTGTCTGGAGCTGCTTTCCCCCCTCTCCCCATCCATTACTCTTTGTCAGAAGCCCACCTGAAGGTGGAAAGCTCTTTTCCTCCCTGTGGCAGCTGTCTCACTTACACAAGTCATCTCTGTGGCTGCTGCTTGCACCAGCCACGCTGCTGGTGACAGCAGGTCACACTTTACAAAGAACTTTGTGCTGTATGTGAGACCCTGCTCAGGGGAGCAATCAGGAATAAAATAAAGAGAAGGGAAGAGTCACAAACATGCAGTCTCAGTTACTGCAATCTCTTCCTCTCTGGCCTTTTTCATTCCCTCACACTGCTGAGCACATTTCCTAGTCTATGTTTTTGACTAGGCAGATCCATGCACTGTTCATTGTCTATTCTCTGGACATTTCATTTGTGCTTTTAAGGACCTTCTTAGCCTATTCCCATCTTATCTATTGCTCCTCTTGACCCGTGAATCCTGCCCTTCTGGTGCCACTGTCACTAGGAAGGGATGAAAACACCTAACACCTAAGAAAACATCTAAGACCAGGAGGTGACAGGGGGAAAGCCACCAAGTTAATGGGACCTGTGAGCTGCCAGGAGTCTCAAAAGAAAGGGAGTGCACAGCCACAAGCAGGAAGGCCCTCTCAGCTGGACACCCACCTCCAGCAAGGACAACAGGGCTCCTGGGTGAGCAGAAGCTGCTGATGCACTGCCCAGAGTAGATCTCTGAGCTCCAGCGAGGGACAGGAGCCCCAGCACTGCCTTTGCCTATTGCTGTCCCTACCTCCATCCAGCATTTTGAGAGGGCTGCTCTCAGGCTCCCAGCTCCCTCTGTAGATCATTTCCTCAGGCCTTGGAACACATGAAGGCAATCTACATCCTAACCTGGCTCTCAGGGTTTCCTTTTCCTTCCAAATAACAATTCTACTATTCAAAGGTGGGACTTGGCCAAAGAGCTCTGCAGATAAACAACTTCCATCTCTTTTTTTTTTTTTTTTTTGCCAAAATAACTGTCTCTTGGGAGGAAGAACACAGATGCCTAATGACCCACAGGAACTCAATTTTCAGTTGTTTAAAGTAAAAGTGGCCCTTGAAAGTGGAAACATTCACTCGGTGAAGGGACTTCAGTCTGAAAAGGAACTGAGACCTCTCTCAGCACCCACTGAGAGGGATTTGCCAGGTGGGAACAGGGCAGAAGCAGAGCAACCTGGGGATGTGCTGACCCAGCACAGAGCACAGCTCCTTTTGAAAACTTCCCCATCCTTGCAGAAACCCCAAGGAAAGAAATCTGCCTTCTGAAAATAACTGTCAGCTGCCTTCCAGGATAAATCCACCCACTCTGCATGATCCTTCCTAGTTCTAGACTTCACCTGGGTATATCTGCTGACGATGTCAGCTATCTAAAGATGGTCAGAAAAAAGCTAGAACATAACTCTCCATCAGATACTGCTAACCCCTTCCAAGACTTAATCACCTCCCTGCTTGCTCAGGTTGCCCACAAAAAAAATGCTAAAAAGAACTTTCAAACAGACAAATCTAAAATTAACTTCCAAACTTCAAGCAGGTATGTGTGTGAGCTGTGTTTTATAACTCCAAAAGCAAAGTGATTAACACCTCTGTTGAATTTGCCAGAAACTGGCAATTCCTCATCCAGCTGGTGCATTACTCAGACATTGGGGTGATGGTTTGCAGTATGAAACAAGACAGATACGTGCACACCCTCTGTGCTCATGGCAATCCCTTGACTACATTAATCCTCCATTCCAAACAGGATTTACTTTTCATCATTTTATAAACAGGCTGAGTGGTGTTGAGGATGAAATGTCCATCCACAGCAGGGAATGAGGCCAGCAGCTGAAATCAAGAGGCATTTTACTCACTGAGCTTCAAATCATGGTCCAGAGTTGATGAAGAAGGGTCTATTTCCCTGTCCCTCAGCATGACCATCTGCTCCCATCTCAAGAAATCTCACCCACAGCCTGACTTTTTTGGTCAAATACTCATGGATTTCTAACACAGAAACCTGTGATGTCCAGATGAATGCCCTTGAAATGGGGACTGTTACACATTTTACAATACCAATGCATTTTTTAAGACTAAAGCATATTTTAAATAATTTCTAAGGATTCGGGATGATTAAGTATTCTGTTAGATAATGAGGATCCCTCCCATGTGTAGTGCCAATGGTGATACCATCTTTCATCCAATGAAAAATCAAGCAATCTCCTTCTCTGTAGGGATCCATGGCTCACAGAAACCTGGTAAGATGGTACAACAGCTATTTTAAGACATTTTCACTGAAAATGCCTTTACTTCTCACAATCATAAGCTTCTAGATCCTCTGGCTGATCCACATAAAAAACCTTAAGAATCCCACTGGCACTGTTGGCAAGCTGCTCAATCTAATCACTGATTACATCCAGTTAGATTTTATTTCAGAAACAACCTTGTTGAAGTAAAAGGAAATTAAACAAATGTAAACTACTGCAACTAGGAAGAAATTTAGAGCCCAATTCTCCAAACAAAGCATTCTATCAGATAATTTAAAAGGAAGGTGATATGGCACTTCCTTGTGGTATCATTTATTATTTGTTTAACTAAAGGTCAGCAAAAATAATAAAACATCTGTTTCACTGAAACAATAAATAATATATAATAAATAATAATAATAAAAAATCTGTTGTCTCAGTGAATGCAAAGACAGATTTCAGGCCTAGGAATCTGCTACACTTTAGAAGAAATAAATTTATTCTCCCACTTCTGTCTGGGTTGAAGGCAGTTGGCTAAACCCTCTTGCACCACAACTCCAGCGTGCAGATTTCTTGTTTACCTCACACCTTCACACAAATGGTCTTCCACTTCTGGCACCTCTCAGCCTTTTTTTCCCCCCTGTAGACACTGAATGTGGGAAACACTGCTTATTTCTCAATAGCTCTGTAGCAAGCAAAAGAATAGGCTGAAACCTGGAGCCCACCCACCTTGAAAACCTTCCTCCCAGCACCTACTTCTGATAGAGATTCCTTGACAGCCCCATTCCCCAACTCTTCTGTTCTCTCCCCAAAGCCTGGGTTATCAGATCTGTTGCAGCCCTTTTGGTTCTCCTTGTAATTCTGAGAAATCTTAGCTTTGCCAATCTGCTGAGAGCTGAGGAAATGTGTATTTCCCCACTAAGAGCCCCCTCTACTCCCTGTTTATTCGAGGACATTTTCTCCCATAGTGCCTTATCTTTGCCATTGTTTCATGGTCTAATTACTTCCTTCTGAGAACTTAATTTAATTTATCTCCTTGGAGTCAGGCAGGATCACATCAAATATGTAAACTCAGCTGGGCATGACATTCATACAAACAACAGCTCTGCCTGTGCACAATTCCTGCCCTATCACAAGCAATCCCACTTAGAAAAGGGAATGAGCATTTGTGAAAGTCACCATTTATTGCCATTATTGCAGCAATCTTGTACTGTGCAAACTCAAGCTACTGCTAGTCAAAGCATGCTGCAGTTTCCTCTGAAGAAACTAAAATATTTTCGGATGAAGAATAAATAATCAGCTTGGAAAGCACTGAACAAAGAAGCCTCTGAGTGAATTCTAATGGAAGGAAATTGTTTAAACAAGTGCTTGTTTTCTGAAATGTTAACAGGTTTCTGGTGGTGACTTATGCTGATCCATACAGTGCAGTACAGCTAAAAATGTGGGGTTTTTTCCCACCTTCTCTGCTCTTTATATTCCTGTGCTCTTTGCTGAGTGTCTGTCTAGGTTGGTACCTCAAGTGTTACATTTGGCCAATTCCTGGATGTGTTGCCAGGATGTTGTGGCTGCAGTCAGTGGTAACATTCCACATGTTTTGTTAAAACATGTAAGAAAAATCAGATTACATGGAATTTAAATGAAATCTTTATTCTCCCTCTGTTACTAACATTGACTGTGGAGATCTTGCATGTTAGGATGTTGTCTAATGGTTGCTTTCTTCAGGCAGGTTATTCTCCTCTCAAGAGTGTGAGGAAGAGGGGTTTATTTACACAAAATGCATGACAGAAGTGACAGAAAAGGTCCACACAAATAGGAGGAAAACAACCTCAGCCTAGATAACTAGAAGAAAATTTCATTTAATTATCTAGCCAACTTTTGACTAAATAGTTTCAGATTTAAAAAAAAAAATAAAGCAGGAAGAGCATTTGGGAAATTCTTAACAGATGTTTAATAAACAATACATAGTAATTATAGCCATAATCTCAACATGCTGAATGGGAGAACTTCTAACTCTACTAGTCAATACATGGAATAAAAAAGTGAGCCCAAATTGAAGGTGCTGTTGTTATAATCTCCCACAGAGGAGAGCAGAGAACACTGCTCCCCATAACTCTCTCAGCATCACTGCAGGTGGCATAGTAAAGGTAGGGGGTGGCAGCTTCAGAAGAACATACACAAGTGTTTAGCAAATACCAACTTGTCTAGTGGTCTGCCACTGAAACCAGATTGGCTTCACTTCCTTTTCACACTGCAGAAATCAAAACAGCCTATTTGAAAATAAATATGTCATCTTTAAGGCCAATTAAATTTTGTAAGCTTTGACCAGGGGGAGAAGAGAGGATCAGAAGTTGGGCTTAGTAATTAAAGCTGACTGCAATCTAAATTACTAAGAGATTTTGGCTTGTCTTGATTGCACTTTCCCCAGGATAAAACTCCAATGACTGCCTGATCTGGATCTCCCTCTGTGCCTCATGTGTGGTTGTCAGGAGCCTGTTACAATCCCTCCTGCAGAGATGGGCTCTTCCAATTTAGGCTGCAGTGTCTCCTGTCTTTACCTTGACAGGAGAGCCCTGTTCAGTCCCCAGCTGACATTACAAGCTCTCACCTGCTAACATATGCATGGGAAAAAGGAAATAATAAAAGCAAAAAACCATAAAGCAGAGGCCAACTGATGAGTTAAACACCATTTTTTGCAGTTTGGGTTTGCAGTTTGGGCAGACACTGATCCCTGAGATAAGGATCTTTCCTAGGAAATATCACACCCAAGATCTTACTAAATTCAGGGCAAGCCAAGTAGCATGCCAAGTATAAAGACAGGTTGTTACAACTTCAAGACATTTTTTTCATGCCAGTTTGACATGTGTCCCACCCTATAAAATTATTTTCTATTGCTTCTTCCTGTGTGATACCACCTTTAAAACTGTAATTAGAAGATGTGTTTGTTTAGAGGAACGCAAATTACTGCTTTGCTTCAGGGCCTGCTTAGCATGTCAAGTTATCCTGGAACCAGAATAAAATCATCAGTGAAAAATAAATATTCTGTGTACAGTTTCATACAGAATGTAACACCTCCCTCCAACGTGCTCATGCATCATTTAGTGCTTAACACATTCCCAAGAAGTAGGAAATAACTCAGACAAGCATCAGCACTTAACCATTTGAGGGCAGGCATCCTGCTGAAGTGATGTCTTGAGCAAGGTGAGTCAATTCCAGTTCCCAGAAAGGAAACAAAAAGACTTGGTGTCCCCACCTTGACTCCAGGTGAGCATATTTGTCTTGCCCATCTGAGCAAAGAGTTCACAAGAAACTGGGCTCAGTGTCTGGTTTCACTCTCACTATGGGTCTGCATCTCACCCAGCACTTCAGCCTGTGCTGGTCCCCTGCTCTCCAGGCATCCAAGAACAGTTTTTAGGAATTCATACACTAAGTTAAGCTTATCCTATCCCAGGGAGCATCTGCCTTTCTACCAGACTTAGTTATTCCAGCAATAGCAGTCAGACATCAAAGGTTTGGCAGGTACAAAGAGAAGAGACAAAGGGTATCTCAATGGCTGAGCCAGCACTCTGGAAGAGCTTTCTGGAGGTGAGCAGGGGGATACACAGTATGCATTTGGGCAAATTAATGTTCTTTTTTCTAAAGGAATTACTACTAAAGGATATTAGTTCAGGGTGGGCCCTCAATCACCTGCACAATCCAAAGGATTTCTAGCAATACCCGTGTTGTTGCCACAATCAGATTTGCTAAAAGACCTGTTTCCTCCTCAATGCTTTTCTCATAGACACCAGTAAAACACTTCCACCTCTTCACAGGCAGAGAAGGATTTTTTTGTACTTCATTGTTTGCAGTGTTGCCAACACAATGCCAAGATACCATGGTGAGAGATAGCTACGAACCATAATGCTTAAAGATATTCCTTTGAGGCTAAGAAATGCATACACAAATGGGTTTATAATAGTCCACACCACAATGCCCATCATGTCACAGAATCATAGAATCACTATGGAAACACCTCTAGGATCACCAAATCCAACTATCAGCCACATTCACCACTAAGCCATGTCCTCAAGTGCCATATTTTTATGGTTTTTGAGCACTTCCAGGGACAGTGATCAATGACAGCTTGTATGTGGCTTTTCTGTTGATCGTAGACAAGTCAGTTGTGTGAGGAACACCATAACTCCAACAAAGGCATGCAAAAATACTGGAGGTCTTGGGACAGTACATCCAAGCCTACTGAAATAATTTGGGTTAGAGCAGAATTGCCAGGCAGAGACTGGAAAAGAAGGTGTTAAAGTAACTGGTGGGCAGAGACAGCCATGAAATGGCTTAGCCTTTCCTAAGGCAGAAATACCACACAGAGATTACAGAAATCACAGTGCTGTCCACTTGGTGGAGGATGTCTCCTCAGGGCTTTCTTTTCAAGCAGACTGAACCACGGTAAAGGTCATCACCATTTACAGACAAATCTATTTTGTAATACATGGAGCACACTGTGCCTCACACACAAACCTCGGATCGACACAAATCCTCGTGGGCAGCTCCCTGCAGAGCTGGGGGGACAGGAGCAGCTCAGTCAAGCAGCAGATTTGCCATCCCTGCACCATGCACACAGACCTGGGTTAGCTGGCAGTACAAACACCTGAGCTCCCATTGTTCTGCAGCCTGAGGGCTCATGGATCCCCAGTTGACTTTGTTTTGACTCAGGCAATAAACACTGGGCAGGTTCTAGCCCTTGTGCAAATCTTTCTCTAGCCATGACCACAGCCATACATCCAGCCATGAGTCTCAAACATGTGGATGCACCTCTGACAGCATTTGGAAATGGCTTCCTTGAGAGCAAGGATGATCTGACACATACCTTTCACTTGGCTCTTTATAGCTTTTAGAGCTTACCTGCAAAACTCCTGCTAGTATTTCATAGTCTATGAAATACTAAATGTGAATTTGAACAAGCTGTAAGTTTGCAAGGGGGTTCACAGTTCCCATTCAAATTCTTGGCATTTGTGATCACTTTCAGATTTTTTTTCTATTTTAAGTGAGAAGTGAAAAAATATGCAGCAAGAATTAACTGTTTGGGGACCTCTTCAGCATCCAAGTTGGAGAAAGTTTTTTCTTGAATCTTCTCATCTTGCTCCATTCCTTCTCCATTCCCACTTTCTCCTGGATTACTCAATCTCAAAAGCATCCATGTGTCATGATTAAATTTATTTTCTGTTTAGAGTGATGTGTGGGTTGTGCCTCCAAAAGAAGGGGGGATTACTACAACTGTAATGATCCCAAGAAAGGAACATTTTTGGTCAGTTACGGGACAATAACTCCTATTTGCAGAGCTATGGAAAAGCTTCTGGCCCTACCACAGCAGACTCAATGCAGTTTCTTTGATCAGCAGTACAATTCCTCACCATTATCAAAAGAAAAGAGGAGAAAATGTGAGGAAAATTGTTTACAAAACAGCAAGACCAACTGCTCACGATGTTCCACTTCAATACAAGGAGAAGCACAGCACTGCAAAGCAGTTTTTAATTCACTGCTTTCTCCCAGCATTACTTCTGGCTTTGTACAACAGTGCCAAGTGCTGATATTTATATAACTCAGTAATGGTTATGATTGTTATTATGAAAATGTTATTTCAGTGTGGCTATGCCATCATCCAAGGAATTCTCTTGCACGTGTGGCTTCAGGAGGAGTCTCGGGGAAGAGATGGTCTTTCAGGACCCTCAAATGAAAAGTTTAGTCTGGAATAGGCCCATAAAAAATACTTTCTTTCTCCACTTTGGAGAAGGGAAACCAAGGCCAGGACCAAGCCCAAAACCACAGACACCAACACTCTCAGTGGTACCAAATCCATCTTCTCCCTTGTAGAGTGGCCACAGCACAGGAATGGGCAAGGACTGGCTGAGACTCCTGTGAGGCCAATTAAAAGTGATGTGAGCTCAAGTACTGACTTGGAAAGAAAAGCTAATATATGGGGATTTCCTGAAAAACTTATCCAATACTAACTCCTTCACAGCTGTATTGCTACTGGAAGTGCTTTAACTCGCCAGTTAGCTTCTGCTTTCTCCTGTTACTTTCTTTGGAGGATTTTTTTTTTTGTTCCTCCACGCTTCAGCATGGTGGTTTCCACCCAGGGGAGTGCAGATCCTTGGGAATCTGTGGGCTTCACAGGGTCTGTAAAGGATAACTAAAAAAGTAAATCCATCATTCAGGTGTTTCAAATTAAATTGCTGTGGAGGAGCTGGCTCTGCTACTGGAAAAAAAATTAAGTACCTGCCTATTCAAATGGCTGAAAACCATTATTATAAAGCCATTTCCAGAATAAGCTCTTGGGTTTATGCTCTTTTATTTTCCTAAAAACAAGATACAAATCACCCACAGCAGTCAGAGCACTGATTCCCTCACCAAAACCCCTCCTTTTGCCCCATTTTCATATATTTCATGTCCTTGGCTATGTGTCCCTGCTGTGTCTCACCCACACAGCATCAGTGTGCTCCTGAAATCTACCACTCAGTTAAACAAAATTTACAAGGGGAATAAATGAATTTAATAAAGGAAGATAAAATCTGGATTATCACCAGGAATTATTGCCAAATCAAATGCTCCTTTCAGGATTATCCCACTCTAAAAATGCTTTTTTTTTTTTTCTCCTACCATGCTCCCTGTAAATCACTGCATGCCATAGGAACACTTCCAGTTACAGAGTATGCGTGAGGAATGTCCAAAATATTCTCTAAGTACCCAATGGTGTCTATAAAGAACCCTGCACTCAATTCTGTATTGTAAAAACAGAGATTCCACAAGACAAGGACCTACACAGACAGAATATTAAATAAACACTATATATATATAAATACATATAATATATTCAATATATTATTGAGAAATATATTGATAAATACACCCACAAGTAAATAGAAGTTAAACCCTGATGACTTCCCAAACAAATGAAAATAATTGAGTATGTTTTTGGAAGGATTATATGGAATGCTTTTGCACCTCTAGTGTGGAAGCAGGAGACTCCCACGAAGCCTGGCTACCTTTCTAACCACGAGTCCAATCCAGTTATCAAGATCCATGTACATAAACAGATTAAATAAGACAGCCCACTTGCTGCATTGGGTCAGACCAGATCAGTGGCTTTCTCCTTCCAGAATCAAACACAGAGTTTAAAGGTGCTGAAACACAAAGTGTAGTCCAAAATGAGCCTGCAGTTTGGGTACTGTTTTTTCTTGAAAAAGGCCTGTTGCTTTTTCACAAGAGAGTCTTAAAGAGGTTTCCAAGATGGTTCAAGGTCCAAACTCAGCAGGAGCTGAGTGCTCCCTCTCAGGACTGGTATTTCTTGTTTGTTGTTCAGGACTGGGAGAACTGTGATGGATTACCTAGGACCAGAGAACAGTTATCTCTCACATGGATGACACAGGAAATCATATAGCTGACTAATAAAATCCATGAGGTCTTTTAATGTCCTCTAGATAGGGGATTTCAGTGGGATCCAGATCACTGTCCTGTGCAGATACTTTTAAAAATGTCACTCAAGTGTGCCTGAGATACCGATGTGACAGTGTCAACACAGGATCACATCTCTAAAGCTTATAAGGCTCCCCTGTGTGTAAACTGATGCAGAGCACAACCTTCTACACTCACTGGCATCCTCTTTGTGTTATTTGCTAAATCCTCCCCAAACCATCCCACTAATAAGTTTACCTGTATCAGCTACTCTAGAAGCATATACAGCACTAAAATAAAACAAATCTAATTATGTTAAAATAAAATGGTGTAGGTGTTTCATCTTGAAGTCATTTAATACTCAACTATGGGGAAAGAAATACAGTGAAAGACTGCCAGAAATACTGACATCAATCTTCCATTTCAAGAGCAATTCAGCGTGATTCCAAATATAGTTAGTCCTATTAAGAAAACAGCTCTTGGGTAAGAGTGCAAACTACGTCATCATAAGAAAGAAAATCAGAAACATATGTTTCTAATGGTAGGAGGAATTTTAAACAAATTCAGCAATTCAGTGTCCTAATAGTAAAATCAGAGAAAAGAGTGGAGAAAATCTCCACGTGCCAACCCAGTCCTTTCAGGGTGAAGTTTGATGATGAGCTCTTGTCTGGTCTTTCAGTTTATAGAAGGAAAAACAACTTAATGACACCAGCAGGAGCAAATCCCACTAGGTAAGACACAGATCATGTTCCTCACCCTCTCACAGGAGCAGTGTTTGGATTCCCTCATTCCAGTTCTGTGGCTACATGGAGGGAGGAGAGGGGATATGGCCAGTCCCTGGCAGATTCTCTCTCTGCAGTCTGAAGTTTGGCCTCAGCCACAGCAGCTGAAATCAGCAGCAGCACCACAGAACACCCACTGCTCCTAGCCATAATCCAGAGATGGCACAGAGCTCTTGGTGGCAAAGCCAGGATCCTGTGTGGGCTCAGCCAAGCCTGAGTAAGGAGGACATGAAAAGGAGCAACCACCTTTAGAAGAGTAAATCCCCATTTGGCTATGGCTCTTTTCTCAGATCTATCAATCCAAGAGGCACTGAGGAAGAGGAAAGGAGGCTGTGCAGCACCTCTGCTGTGTATAAAGCCTGGAATCCACACTGCACAACCACACAAGACAAAGCCCTGCAATCCACATGGGTGACCTCAGCCCAGGCTTTCTTTCCCCTTTTGCTTTGGGCCAAGATTCTCAAGGGATCTTTGAGGAGTCATGTAACCAAGTTCAACGACTTTGAATTTTCCTATTGACCAGAATAGCATTAGATCATATTACCCATGTCTATTTGTTAATGAGTGCTCATTTACCCATGCTGGGCCTGCATGGGCTGGACGTGTGTGTTGGACACCATAAATGGCAAGGATGATGCCTTCAAGACATAAACACTGTGAGACACACAGGAGTTTCACTCAACAGCAGTTTTCTCAGGAACACACAAAAAATGCAGAATGAAAAGTTTCAAACTTCATGAAAATTTTCCCTCCCACCAATTCTCTTGTACTAAATATAGATCAGACAGCCATTACTACCGCTGTAACATACAAAGGGGAGAACTGGCATTTCTATATACATGTCAATAAAAGTTGCATCTTTTTGGATCGTGTCATATCCACTTATTTGTTGTGGTTTGCATAAAAGAGCATATATAAAACAATGAAAAAGTCCTTTCCTCTTTGTTTTCAGTTAGAAATCCCCCATTATCCTCTTTAAGAGCAAAGCTGTGAGCAGCCTCTGTTTTCTCTTCTAATTATCAAGTTTACAGCAGACATGGGAGTGACCAGATTGCTTTGGTCTGAAGAGATGCTTCTTTACAAAATGTATTATGCCGATTGCTGCTGCTGCTGCATGGGAATTCTTCTGCTTTTGGTGGAGGGGGAAAAATAATTAAACAGCTGGGAAACAACCCCACGCCGATGTGGACTTTTCAAACCAGTATTTCAGTACAACTACTGCACTCAGAGCTCAGCCTAAGGGCTGAATCCATTCCAGTGGGCTGCAGGGAATGGCTGCTTAGCTGAGGCTGCAAAGATATGTGTATGTAAGTCCAAAAAGGTCTCAGTTTAATCCCTGGTGCGTCAGCCAAGACAGGAGATAGCACAAAGGTATGAAGATATTTGAAGCAGGTTGTTATTTTATTTGATGGGAACTAAACACATTATATATAGAAATTTGGACTAATCTCAGAAGGAGACATTGCTGGTGTGCAGAAATATATCTGTCACCACTGCTACTTATTTGTCAGTTGGTTGTTTTGGTACAGTATAGACCTGTAATACATATTAGATTATTTGCAAAAGCTTCCTACCAATATCCCTTCTCAAAGTTATTGAACAAACTTTGAAGAAAAAGAAATAAATTCTGCTATTTATATGTTTAAGTGCCTTCAAAGAAGAACCTATTAACTCTAAGAAGGCTTGAATTCACCTATGTCTACTTTCCTGGACAAAAACAATTAAGGATAAGTCAAGGAGGCAAAAGCATTCCTGTTTAATGTAATGCTCCATAATTTTCATTTGATAAAATAGCTGGCAGAGTAAAAGCTGGCTGTCACCTGTCCTTAGGGAAATGATTTCATAGCCCACTTACTGATACAAATTGTCAGTATTAAAACTAACCCAAAGATTTCTGCACTTAGAGAGATTTAAGACCTGGGCAAGGTACCCCTGATAACCAGAGATGTAGAAACATGGATGCAAGCAAGGAAGATGTTAAGCTTTATTTTGAAAACTGGTTTGACTGATAGGCTTGAAGTCCTATAGTTACAGAAGCACAACTTACTAAGTCCCCTTAAGAGGACTAGGGACACTTACTAGGGACACTCTTAATTCAGGATAAAAATATCTATTCTGGTTAAGCCAGTGCCTTATGAACATAAGACATAGTTAAAAAAAATATAATTTCTGATTTTAAAAATATAATCAATGTCTAATTTGGAACAAAATTATCGTTAGCATTTCCTTGGTCAAACTGATCACCAGAGCAGCACCCAGACTAAATGAATGCTTTGTATGCCTGCCTTTGTTGAAAGATAAATTCTGTACATAAAGTTTTTGGGTTTTTTTACTTTTTTTTTCCCTTAAAAACTCTTACTGAACACAAACAAAGTGTTGCATGAGTAAGCATTATAAGAAAAAAATCAATATGTATCACAATTGACAGCTGCAGACTTAGTTGGTCAAATAGCAATTAATTTATGCAGCTGTCAGTTCAGGATATTTTGGATATACTCCAAACACAGAGGCTTCTGTCAGGTTTAACCTGATGCAGCAGAACGTGGGATAGAGTACAAGTATTTCCTCATGTTATTATGTTCAGAACCAGCCCCCTTCTGCCAAACTCTGGTTTAAGACACCTAGAACTGTTACCTTAATGAGACACAAAGTTTAATCGTGATTTATCTTTTATAAATGAAAACAGGAGGTGTAAGTTTCCAACAGAGTTGTTTTAAATTCACATTGGAATCTCAGGAAAACCTGCCCACTGATAATATTACTGTCTAATTTCATATAATGAAGGCCAAAAATACAGCAACTTGGGTTTACAAAGCATTTTAATGTGCAACTGAGAGCAAAATACTGCTTTGGACAAGGAGTACTCAAGAAAACTGTCATTTCTGATAAGATTTCTGTTTCTACCTTCTTGAACTGACACTTTTGGAATACTTGTTTATCCTCCCTGTACATTCTGATCCACTTAGAAATGCATATTTGATGATTTCCATAGCAAGTGAGGTTTGAGCTTAGATACAGCTGTGTATCTGGAGGATGCTTCCAGCTGGTCAGATGATTCTTACCTTGCATTTATTTGTTCTCTTTATGCATGCCTCACAAATTATAACTACTTCAGCACTCCAATAGTCCAGTGTTTTATGAGTTACTGATGTGGATTTTAATAGTGTGAAAATAAGATAAAGGATTATCCATTGAGTTGCTTGGACTCTGCATCTAAGAGCTTACCCATCACCAAAATATGGTCACCCTGAGGTTAGAAACTAACTGGTTCCAAACAACACATCACAACAGCTTATTGCTAAACATTGAATTCTTCCAGTTCATGTTTCAAGACAAAAGTAGCGAATAGAGGCAAAATGCAATAGGTTGCTAATATTTAAATAAGAACATCTTCCCTTTCCTAATGTCATGAGATATTTAAACAGCTTTTGTACTTCTTCCAAATGAAGAAATTAATTACATAGGAAAAAAACCAAACCCCTTGTTTTTTGCACAAAACATTCCAGATTATCTATAAAGAATCTTAGGAGAAAAAACAGAAGAGGAGGTACTTTGCCTAGTGAAGCCACCTAGGAGTAATTGAGTACATCCTTAGCTGCTTTTATGCACCAAGACATCCTCGAAGTTTTGAACTGGAAGCATTGGAGAAAATGCTGTCCCTACTACCAAAGCCAAATGCTTGCAAATTAGGTAACTCTTAGGTTTAAATATGTGGATGTAACAGACCTTATGAATCCAGATTTAAAAATTAGTAATTTATCAAACTTTTAGATCTTATTAAAAAGGTTTTATGCATCTTAACAATCTCTCTTTCTAGGTAACAGTAAAAGGCAATATAATCAGACACTTGTATGACTGAAACACAATCATAACCACCTTCCTGAGAATTGCTACTGGAAAATAGGTCACATATTCTCATTCTTCAGCTAGGAGCTCTAAAAGGACCCTGGCTTTGTCATTCCACCTGTGCAAAAGACAGGCTCCTAGGGAAGTGGTCACAGCACCAATCCAAAGTTCAGGAAGCATTTAGACAATGCTCTCAGGCTCATGGCGTGACTCTTGGGGTGTCCTTTACAGAGCCAGGAGTTCAACTCAATGATCCTTGAGGTTCCATTCCAAGTCAGCATATTCTGTGATTCTGTGTGGCACAGAAGCAGACACCACCTAAAGCTGCCATTCTAAACTAAAACTCATTCTGCTAATTTGGATCCTTCTTAGAACTCTTTCAGAAATCAGCTGTTATTTCCTTGAATTATTTTGAAAGTTGGAGCATTGAGTGACAATGTGCTTCCAAATTCTCCTTCTAACATGTATATGCCCTTTTTTGAGACGAGTCAAGGTATGGGGTGATCTTGAACAACAATAGTTATGCTAGGGAGATCTGGTAAACCACCACCACCACCCAGGAGAGAGGACAGCTGTGTCACCATCCAGCAATTACAGTGTAATGGCTTATCACACTATAACCTCCCTGGAGGAACACAGGTGTCTGGGTGTGCAGGGTGTGAAGTCAGGCTGAGACACAGAAATGCCACACACAATCCCTGAGCCCTGACCCAGCACACTGCATGTGAATGGAACTGTGCAAGACCAGAGAAGATATAAAGGACTCTGTGATTACCACTTCAGAAAGGGATTTTTCTCTTTCATTTCATGTATTTTAAGGATTTTTTTTAAGATGTCCTGATCAGTTTCCCTACATCTGCTTACATCTAATCTAGCATGAAATGCAACCCAAGCAGTCCTGGCTGTGAGTCTTCCCCTGCAAAGTTTCCAGCGTCTTAGTGATGAAGAATGGTGTCAGCTTTGTTTCAGGTTTCACATTTTTTTCACTGGGATGAATTCTTTGCAGCAAAACGATTTGCTTAACACTGAGCCAACAGCGAGTGCCAAGGCAGAGCTGCCCTGTGCCATATCCACATAGAGAGAGTCAGATTCCCTTTCGCCTGAAACCCGAGAAGGGCAATTCATCCAGCCTTGATCCAGGAGATGATCTCATGGTTTAGGCTGATGTCAGCCTCTAGGCATGCCCAACTGTCCCCCTACCCTGAGTTTTGTAGATCCTGGCTCCTTTCCAGGAGCCTTTACCTCCCTAGCAGGGATTCCTGCAAAAGTGCACAGCTGTAAGGGAGGCTCCACAAGCAGGCACTAGGGTCCCTCCAGGCATCCAGATCAGCCCAAAAGGTGTATGGGGGCAGTGATGAAGCAAATCCATGCATGATGCCAACAAATATATTCTTGGAAGGGCCCTACCCTGACACCACTGACATCAGCATCATTAATGGTACCACTGGGTATCTCACCCTAGCTGGTGGCTGCATGTCTGAGCACCTGAGCCATCCAGGGCCCCACTGAGGAGCAGGTTTTTGGGATGTCCTGGATTTGCAGTTGGATTTGGCAGGGTTTGGAGCATGGCAAGTCAGGGAGAGCAGAGTCAGCCTTCTGTCACCCCAGCCCAACTGCAGTGGCATGAGCAAGCCAGGTTTTAACAAGTAAATCTACATAAAAGCTTTCTCAGAGAGTGATTACTTAATATAACAACCAGCTGTCTCTTCAATCTTGCTGAGGCAGCTGATCTTCTCACCATTATTCACAGAGGAGAAAAAACAGGGAAAAAAAATTTAAAAAGCAGCAAGCCTGTTTTGTCTCTAGAGTAAGCAAAGCACCAGATAAATTATGATATCTGACAGACAGAGATATCAAGTGCTTTTTTTTTGTTTTTTCATTTCCTAACCATCTATCTATTTCTTGACAGAAAAAAAGAGATTTTACTGCTGGGGTGCAAAGAGGTAATTATTCATTAACCCCTTAAAGGTCAATCCCACAGATTTTTGTACATCAGCTGCACAATCTAATTGCTATCATTTTTATGTTAGCACTTTTCAACATAGGATCTGAATGTCTCCTCTTTAGTTTAGCTGACCCTGTACTCTGCTGTGTAACCTCAGACAGAAAAACAATTACCATAGGAGAACATCAGTGAGCACTAGCAGAGCCTCCAGACTGGGAAACTGGAGTATGGGACCACCCAGGCCTGCAAGGGCTGCATTTCTGACCCAAAGGCAATCATGGCTTGAATAGATGGGTCTGTCCCACAGAGTCATTTGGGAACATTCATCTGAATTAATTAAATGCCTGAATTTATGTTAGGGCACATTAAACCTCTGCATGGCCAGTTTTATTCAGAATTAATGTAGCCTTTGATTCCAAGTTAAATTGCACAGAAGAGTTTAATAAGAGGTAACTAATGGGTTTCAAAACTAAATTTGGATTTGTCTTCCTGGAGGCTGTTGGGTCAGCTCCGGAGGGATGAAGCATAACAGAGATAAGAATCTGGGACAGAGAGGTTTTACAGGGAGTTTGTCAGTGGGCTGCTGAAAAGGAGCAAAAAGGTACAATCTTTTTAATTACCCCTGCAGCCTTCATGTAAATCTTAAGAAGGGGTGATCCTTCCACATTTTTTATCTTTAACATGAGGAACAGCACTGCCTCCTGGCATGGAGCAAGGGGCACCATCATCTGATTTATGGGAGAGCAGGAGCTCCCACACTTCCACCCACATTAGGAAAACTTTTCATTGCTGTTTTTTGATTAGTTTTATTTTGGGTATTGCCCTGACCTCCCAGACTTTGCAGGAGGACACCTCCCCTCCTCTCTCCCTGCTCTTTATCCCAGCAGCAGCTCCTGGTTGTAGGTGCAGGCATATAAGGAGTGAGGCAGTGACTGGCATGAATCACTGCCTGAGCATCCCGTCTCCCGAGGAAAAGGGGATGGAAAGCACTGGCAGAAGTTTAGCTGACCTGCTGGGAACAGTTCACTCTGTTTAACAGGAAAAATGGCCTCAGACCTCAGTAAGGCATGGATTTGATTTGTAATGAGGAATCCAATGATGCCTCTTCTAGAGGATCTAAGATAGTAAAGAGGTGGGGGAGAAGGTAAGAGATACCTAAATAGGTTAGAAATTATTTTTTAAATCTCTGTTCAGCAGAAACTAGCTAAAGCAGAGTATGATTTGGTAGCTAGACATTATTGCTTAACAAGACACATATGCACATTACTGCCATTAAGCAATCAATAAACCTGGTGCAGGGCTACACACAATTTATTGTCCCTCCCCTTGCTTTGCTCTGACTCAGCACTGAGTACAATTGGGCAGGTATTATCCAGGCAGCAGAGAATTTCTTGTGATAAATAGTGGTGTAGCCAAGGGAAAAAAAAAACAACAAAACAAAACCAACTCCACAAGAAAATCAGGCATGTTTTTCTTTATCTGACTTATAAACTTTTTTTTCTCTTTAACTAGAACCTCAGACTTCTGCTTCTGTGCAGTCCAACTCTTCACACTATGCACTGCCTTCAAGAACCCGTCTAGCAGATGATTCCTCTTTCAGCATGTTCACACCTGCACAATTACCATAAGTGGAAGAAATTTCCTCTATTTTACAGCAAACAATGGAAAGGATTGCATTTCTCTCTCTGCTCAAAAACCAGAGCACAGTTGCTTTCAGAGCAGGTTATGAAACTCCCCACAGTCCAGAAAAAGGCTGTGTCACACAAAGGTGACTGTGTGCTGTTGTTCCCCACAGGCACTTAATGGAGCTGTGACAGCCCAGTTCTAGAGATCCCATTTTCTTCCTCAAACAGATTCTAAGCCATTCTAAGCGTGTTTTCCACATGTCTTAATGTCTTAATTGAAGGTAATAAGAAAACTCCCCTCTTGATGTGGTACCAAACACAGGTGCCCAGGGGGACTCTCATCCTTCTCTGAAACATCCAAGCAAGGGGAGCTCAGCCTCCTTACCAATTTCACTGAACTAATTACTGCCTGAAATTAGACACATGCTTGAATGCTTTGTCAGGCCCAGGCTCCTGGACTAAGTGCAGACTCAGTCTCTCCCAGCACATCACTCGACAGCGAGCTCCTTCCCACTCCATCCCCACCCATCCGAGTCTTTGAGGAAGGTTGCCATGGATTTCCACAGGACACAGGAGTCCATATTGGAAGAACCCTGTTAAGGTTGCTAGGCGTAAATATTGACTTAACGGCTCTTCCGCCTTTTTTCTTTTTTAAGAACAGATTTGTTGGCCATGGCTGGAAAAATAGAATTATGGAGCATGCATGATTCACTCTGGCACTCACACAAACATGCAGATCAGTTGGCTGGCAGCTCGGCTCCTCTGTTCGCAGAGCATCGCTCCTAAAATGTGTAATTTTGTTTTGGCAGCAAGAGCATCCAAGCCCACAGACAGAGAGATAAAATCTCCTACCTTCCATGTACTTCACATGGGAGTCACTGACCTTACACTGCACAGAACTTTGGATTAATACTCCCAAAAGCTTTTTAGTCCAGACACACAGGAGGACTGACAGAAGTTTTAGTTTGACACTAAGAGCCCAGCCCAGAAGCCTCCCCTCTCATACCCACTGTCCTGGGTCTGCTGACACAAGAGAGGACAGAAGAGCAACTGCAGGTAAAACTGTTTGTTCAAAAGTCTTTTCAATAAGGGCTGTTTCACAGCCGATAAATATTGAGGCAGACAATAACTCTTGTGACAGAAGGAAACTAGCAGAGGAGGCCCAAAGCTTTTGGTCACTTTTGGATTCATGTTTTCATCACTGGTACTTCATGCTCAGACTACTAATCCTGACTGCAAAAAATGCTCCTCAAAACATTGCTTCAATGCACAGCATCATTCAAACTCTCTCCCATATTGATTCTGCCAAATCTGAATGATTTGGCAAGACTGGCAGGGGATGAACCTTCACCAGAAATGCCTGAGGGTACAAAGTGTATGGGACACTGTGGGCATTGATCCTGGACATGCCAGCACAATCTCTGACTGTTCCTAAAATCCTGCTCACCACACACAGGGGCATGAGCATCTCACCTGAGAGCTGGCAGGTGCTGCAGGGAGTATATTTGGGATTTCCTACCAGACCTCAGCTTGATATACAACTGGAGGAACTCAGAAGAGTTGCTGCATTTCACAACACTTGGCAGAGGTCTGCCAGAAAGCACAGAGCTTGTCAAGAGGAAAACAAAACTCTAATGATTGAACATAGGAGGAGAGAGTCCAGTGTAAGGCAAGAGATCCTTCTCTGTAGGATCTCAAGGACTTTGCCTGCATTTTAGCCAACCAGGGTGTCTTTGGGACTTCTATTCCATCAGAGTTTAAGCACCCTCAAAAAACATAATGCAAAACCAGACAGGGAGACTAGGATCAACACATGTACATATTTCTATTTGCTTTGCATCCATCCTCTTTGTCTCTATGCCTTCCCCTTAGGGAACAGGGACCAGCTGCTCCTGCAGGCATCCTCTGTGCACATCCTCCAGATGAGGTGGTTCAGTGCACGGTATATTTGAGGCTGTGGCACCTCACAACTCTACAGGGAAGCCCAGGGCTCTGGGCTCCCACCCATTCGTTAGACAACACAAGAACTAGCCATTCCCACTCAGTGTTAAGCTACAAGAAACAAAAGCAAAGGCACTTAGATGGAGCTTAGCAACAGCTGCTCAGGATCCATTCAACCACTCTCAAATCTATTTTTACTGACAGCTTTTGAAGCAGAGAATTCATTGAACAGAGGAACAGGTTGATATCCCTTCTCTTCAACTGTAGGCAGAATTTAGTTTGTTACTTTCTAATTGCTTCCTTGGTGGCACATACAAATTCAATACTGCATCTGCAAGCAAGGATGTCTATTTTCAGAATAAAGACAATGACAGGCAAAGTTTGTATTAGCAACAGCTAAGTAGAAGAGACCAGGAGATAAAAAAGGACATTCTCTTTTAAGGTCCTAATGTGCATAGGACAAGAGACTGAGTAGATCTAATTGCATGAAATTAAGGAATTTTCTGCCCACTCACTCTCCTGCCCTTGCAGCTGGAATAGCACAGGGTGCTGCCTCCTGTTTTCTCAGGAAATTGTTGGCAGGGAACAGAAACATTTCACAATGCAGAAGCAAGAAATAACCTAAATTATTTCTCTGCTCTACAAGCTTAGAATCAAGGCTGATGCAAGTCAGTTCTTACTACACGTGGATAGTGCAGTTCTTACAACCCACACGAGTACCAGGGGACAAACCCATCAACACAAACACTTTCAAGCTGTGGTTATTGGCCATTATTGCCTGGTTACAGAGATGGCAATGGTTGAGTTTTATGTTAGGTTCTCAATAGCACTACACAGCAGACAACATGCTGCATTTGTCACTGGGTTTACATTGTACTGATCCAAGGTGGGCTTAGCAATAGGAAGGCACTGCTACAAATAGCTGTAGCTGTTTGGAGCCCCATTTCTGTCTCTCCACTGAAAAAGATCCCCTCTGCCTACTGAGATGTCTGAATTTGCCCTTGAACCAGCTCCTTTGACGTAGGATGTCGAAGCTCTTCTCCCAGTTGGTTTTTGAGATGTGTTTTGTCATGTGGTGCCCAGATGATCAGCCATCAGCTCTGACATGATCAAGCATTGGGGCAAGAAGTCCCACTTGGGACAAAAGTGCAGCAGGAAAAAAGAGTGTCCTAGTCCAATGCAGAGTAGTTCTGTATACCTGTGCTACCTTTAACTCAATGAGAAAAGAGGGTACTTTTGGAAGTTTAAAACACACTACATGAACCAATCCTAAAGTAACCAATCTCTTTCTATTTCTCAGAATTAAAGTTAAGGGTGATAAATTCAGATCCAAATGTCTCAAGTCAGGTGAGATGAATCCCACCTTCGGGACATAAGGTGAGGAAGAGGTAAGGATCAAGTCTCTAACAACTACGATGAATTCATAGCAATTGTGAAACTCCTTTGTCTTATCCATGTATTCCAGACAAAGTAAGGAAAAAAGAAATTCCCCTTCCAAAAGTACAGAGGTACCACTCATCTGCATGGCACAGCTTAACACCATCTCCTATGATAATCCATAGCATGTCATCATTTTAGAGCAATTAGTAAACAGACTGTTTGAAGCATTTAAAAATTATAACCCTGCTCCTCCTTTCCTCAAAGCACAATTGCTGACATTCTTAGTGCATAAAGTCTTTTGAAGGCATCGTCGACTTACTCTAGCCCAAATCCTCTTCTTTCCCATTTTGCAGTTATCTGGCTGGATTAATATGAAAGAAAAGAAGAGCATTTCTCAAAACATTTTCAGCACCATTTAAATTCTCATGATCTTGTCTGCCTGTGATGGGCTGAACAATTTTTCAGTCACAATTGTCAATCACTGTTCGTCAAATGCAAGGGTCTAACTGAAGCAAAGAGGCAGAAATGAAGGTCTGGTACTCACTTTCTCAGCACTGCAATTTCATTCTCTATGCTGCTTTCCTTTCCCTTCAATGCCTTCTTGGGAATGCATTTGACTGCGAAGAGTTTCCCACTCGCTCTCTCTTCAGCCAAAACAACCTCAGAGAATGCACCCCTGAAAGAAGAGAAGAAAAACCCTGGTTTAAAGTGGTGCTTTTTCTTTGAAACCTGTTAACTGAAACACAACTATTGAATTTAGTTCTTTTGGTGTCCTTTGGAAGCTGCTCTTGTTAAACACAGAAATGACATTACAAACATCTTTCTTTGCCTTTACAAACATATGGAGACATTCACATTCAGGCAAAACATTAAAGGCTTACCAAATACAATTTTAATAAAGAACCATAGTCCAGCAGAGATATGAGCAAAGCTTGAAAATGAGAAAGTACCATTTCTGCACACAGGGGCATGGAACTCAGTCTGGCTGCCGATTTGGTGGATGATGTACTTTTCCCCTTCCTGAGATTTTTGAAGGTTTCATTCACAAAGCAGCACAAAGTCCCCAGGACTCAGTGACACACCAGTGCCAGGAGTGCTCCTGGTTCCTCGTTCCTCAGTCACCACAAGAGGTCAGGGCCCCCACTCTGGTCCTCCCTGGGCTGCCCAGAGCTTCTCACCATTGGATCAACCCTGACTCAGACTGCATCAGAATTTCTCTATGCATACAGAGTTATTCCACAACACAAACTGATGTGTGTAACCACTAAAGCCAAAGAATTGGATTAAATCACAAGTGCAAACATTGGTTTTACTAGCAGCCTCCCTATGGTTACCCCAGATGGGTTACAAAAATAAAGAAACATCATCACAGCAGCTGGTCACTAATTGCCAAGAATGGGCAGTGCCTCTCCTTCATTAGGTTATTTCATAACAGTGTATTATTTTTTGCACTGTCAGTGCTTCCTCCCAAGCCTCTGGACCTGACTGAGAAGAGGCCAGGAAAATTCTACAGTCAGTGCTATACACACATTTTTTTGGTTCCCAGATTTTTTGAGCCCTTGAGCATTATTCAGACTGCTGCTCTGGGCAGACTTTGCAGTGGTACATTAGGACCATCCTTATATTCTGGAACTTCTTACTGGTTTAGCAGCAAGGTACTGGGCACGAGAGAGCATTGACCTGATGAGGAACAGCAAATCATTGTTCCTATTCACCAAAACCTCCTCCTGAAGCACCCACTTAATCCCAGAGAGATCAGATCCAAGGACTTGTCTAACCCAATGACAACTGAAGGGTCAGCTTAATCAGCCTGGTCTTGTAGAAGGTGTCCCCTGCTCATAGCAGGGGGTTGGACCTGTATAATCCCTAAAGTTCCTGCCAGCCCAAACCATTCTTTGGTTCTATGATCCACCAGCTGAAGGTTTTTGTTTTACTTATAAGAAATAAAAATAGCCTTTCTTTTATTATTTCCCCTCATCAGCAGATTATTCTGCTCTCCTACACAGCTCCCTCTGATAAAGGCTCAGGAGGGTGCTGAGCAAACCCGACCGTGCTCTAACTCGCTCTTAAAAGGTTAATGTTTGGTCACAGCTTCACCTGGCTACCAACAACTTTCTCTGGCTTCCATTCCCCACAACTGCTGCTTATCTTGATGTTTTGTGGATAAACAAAGAATTTTCTTTCCTGGACAGGCTCCTCCTTTTTAAGTCAAGCACTTGGATGACACAACCAGGCTGCTGTGACGTCACCAACAGCTCCCGAGTTGCAAAACAGCTACATGAATCATTAAGTGGATAAGCAAAAGGAAGAGGCTGCTGCTGTGGAAACAAAGTACCTGTTTACCCAGAAATGCTTTTGTAGCCAGCAGATAGGAAAATAGTGATAGGAAGTTGATGAAAAAAGACTTTTGCATGCTATGATACAGCAGATGTTGGACAGCTTGTCCACATGGGGCAGTGATCCTTTGAACCAAGAAATGTTTTGCCTCATTTTTACTAAAAAGGACAGACTATGGCTACATTTATGCCCCTTGGAGTAGCAGAATGATTCCCTCTTTCCTGCTTTGTGTGTAATCCACCGTAGCATATCAGAGCATCACAGGCTCCAATTTAGGGTCCACACAACTGATCCAAAGTGTTTGCACAAATAAGCCACCTAGAAGTGTTTTTAATTGTGTTCTTTAATTGTGTTGCTTTCCTGTTATCAACAGCCCTAGCCATTTGATTTACCAAATAAGGTTTTCATCCTGACTCTCAGGCTTGGGACATCCAGACCAGAACGGCAATAAAACCCTTTTTGCTGGACAGCCCAAAGACCTCTCGGTGCTGACCAGCTTTGGTTGCAGACCAGAGCACTCAGAAACTCACAGGGCTGCTCCCAGCTGTATTTCATGAACCCCTTAAGTCCCATCTGCTAAAGCTTTCAGCACTGCATTTCACCCCAGCTGTGTCTTGAACAGGTTCCTTGCCTTCTGTTAAATGGTGTTAGAAGCTGCAATATTCACACCAGTTGTTTACTGATCCCACAGCTCTCCCAGTGTTTACAATATTATAAAAATACAGGGAGCTCCCATCCCAATCTGCATTTCATTGCTGATCTCAGACAATAAAATAGTGGAAATCCCTTTATTTCCCCTCTACACAATATAGTTAACTTTGTGAAGCACCTCTTTTTCAGCTGGCTCCATCATTTCACTGGATTTCTTTCCCCACTTATCAGGACAGACATGGTTTCCCTGGTTGGAAAGAGCCTCTGTGAATTTAAATGAAAATTTTTTGTGGAGCTCTGCAAGACTCATGAAAACCAATTCCCTATCTCCTTAACAACCTTTCTCATTATAGCATGAAATAACCTGAAGCTCAGCTAAAGTGTTTGGTTCCATGTCAACCCCAGGCACGGACAGGGTGCTTCTTTACATTGATTTTTATATGAGGCCATGGCACAAAATTGCTAATTCTGGGAAGAGCTTCTGGGTAATAGGAGGGGGAGAGCTTGGATGGATCTGCTGGGAAGGCAGGAGGGAGATGTGAGGAGGCAGAAGTGGGGCAGTGTGCACTATCCTGTGCACTACATACACCCCTGTGCTCTCAGAGCAAGGGAGGGGGGCAAAGGAACCAGCCACTACACAAAAGAAGGAGAAGTGAAGTGCTGGAAGGAAAGAGAAGGAAGGAACAGATGCAGAGAGGGGTCAGAGTTAAATAGAGACTCAGCAATATAGGGCAAGAAGAAAGAAAATGTGGGAGGGAGCACCAGCAAAGAGAGGCAGCAAAGATACTCTTGGAGTCTGCTGGAATCAGGGAATAGTAAAAATAGTATTGAATAGATGGGCAAGCAATTATCATAATTTCAAACATGCAGCTGAATTCATCCACCCTTAATGACACAGTCCAGCCTCCACTAACCCCCTCTTGACTCAGGCATGAATAGGTAAATATCAGAGAGAAAGTCAGAAAGACAACGCTGCTCATTTTCTTTCTAAGAGCAATATATCCTCCAGCAAATCCCCACCTCCTCAAAAAAGTTCCCCAGAACTACCAGTTCAGCAGGCTTGCTAAAGATGTTTTTCTCCCCAAAAGGAATGAATATTGCCTTTAAAATGATTATATTAATGAATAAAGTAATTTATCTCTAAGAATGAATTAACAAATCTTTATTGAGGTTTAAAATGTAATTGTGTACAAAGTTTTAGAATGAAGTTTGGGGTAGGAAAATACTGCATTTTACACCATCAACATGACAGAACTTTTATGAAAAGGCCATGGCTTCCATTAAACATCATCAAGCAGTGTTGTATGATAAAAAGGAAAAAAAACCAAATATCACACTGTGATATGGATATTTTTTTCATTTGGGAAAAGAGGTTAACTAGTTAAAATTTATGATTGTAAATGTGTCTGCAGTGGTTGGGATGCACCATTCCCTTCAGCTGGGAAGGAGGTAATTGCAACCTTTCCAACATGCCCAGGGACAAAGTCTTCACCTCTCTGAAGAGGAGTTTCAAAGTCCTTCAGGAATTTTCCCTGTCCTGCCTGCAGATGATAGCAAACAAGTAAAAACATGTCATGGCTTAGAGGAAGTAGGACAGTGGTGGAAATGGGTAAGCAAGAAACTTCTGCAAAATGAAACCACATTTAGCTGCCAAAACCTATGTGCGGCAACAACCTATTTTTGAAAGTTTTGACCATGTTATCATTTACCCTGGAGGAACTGCTCTTTTCAAACTTCTAATTAAGGCATGCAATAATTTTATGATTTAGATAATTTCCATATGAATTTGGAACAACATAAGAAAAAAAAAGAGGTTAAAGGACTTGATGAGTGACATTGAGATAATGGCAGATTCTAGAGGGTGCTTGAGATGTTTTGATTCCTCACCCCTTTGCAAACACCTAGACTATGCAGTATCCTATGAGATGCCAATCTTTTAGAGTTTTGATTCATTTAAATTATTTCTCATGCATTTTTTTCTATAGATTTAGAGATTAGAATTTCGAGATTAACATTGGAATATGAACATTATTCATACCCAAACAGACTGGATTTTCTGTAAGAAAGCAGCAACTGCAAGGCTAGGCTATCCTGCAGATCGAAGTAAAATAAAGAACAAGTAAGTTTTTCCTTCTTCTGTTGGAACTATAATTTAATATGAACATTTAATTTCTGAAATACAATGAACAGGATATGCTGTGACAGCAAATCCGCTCTCATTCAACAAAAAGATTGCTGTGACAAAAATACTGACAAAATGAAGACAAAGCTGATGGAGGGATAAAACTTCATTTTTTCCATTCAACCTCCATGTTGAGCAGTTTTCCACTGCATTAGCAGGTGCTCTGTGACACTAAGTCAGCAGACATAGCCAGGAAACAGATTTCACATCTTCAGGCTGCACATAGCTGATGTTCTTAATCATGATACAATTGGCTTCCCATGTGTACTTTGCCCTGGCCAAACCAGGAGGAAAATAAAAAGTGAACACTCAACATCTGAAAAATATACCATGTCCATCCACCCTGAGACAGGAGACTGACTGAACCAAAGGGACACCAACCAAACTAAAGGTCATTTTCATAGTATGGCATTCGCAACCACACTCAAATTCTGCTCCTTGTCTCTCCAAAGAAGGGTGACTTTGGACTGTACCACAAACAGAGGAAAAAATTCTTCATTAGCATTTTCACAGCTTCTTCCATGGGCCTCAAGGAGTTAACTGTGGGATGAGCTCAGGCTCTGTGTAACACACCAGGGAGATTCTGGTCCTGCAGACCACTTTTCTACTAAGCCATATTCCTGCATGAGAGAGAACTCATGTTCTCTCCTTTGTTTTTTTTTTAAATTTTCTACTCAGTTGTTTTTGTAAACACCTCCTCACTCTCCTCACACATCATCCAGGTGCATCCCAACACAAACACAACTAAAGCTGGAAATAAAGATTTTCATTCCAAAGTCATGTCCATCAGTGTTCTGAGAGCTGCATGAAAACGAATTTACAATTAAAATAATTTAACTTTTAATAGATTGGTGATGTCTGAATGCAAAGTTAGCAAAGTGTGGAGATGGGTTTTAGCCAGTCAAGAGGAAAGGAGAAGGACTTTGGGACTGTGCTACACATGGTACAGAAAACAAATTCCCTACATACTCCCAAGAACTGAATACAAATTCATGGGAAAAGCTGACTAATCTGGTTGCAGCCATCTATGCTTTAGAGCACAAATACTTTTTCTAGCTATTTTCATTCATCAAACACACAGATCCAACCCTGCAGCCCCTTCTATGGCAATGCTTCCTCTGCCTGGCCAAGAGCACAACAACTAGAATCACTGTATTAACACTGGTATTTTTAGCCTCCCTACTCATTTAATTTCCACTAAGCCTCCCAGCCACAACTGAAAATGCTGTTTCCTACCTTGGGGCCCCATGAGTGCCTGCTCTAAGAGCAGACATGGCCCTGCCCTGGGCAGTGTCTGACCCTGGCTCCCCTGTCCAGGGCTGATCCTGATCCCTGCCCTCAGTGATGATCCCATGGAGGTGCCTGATGAGGCTGGGGCTGCTATTAACCCATTACAGATGATGAACAGCACTTCTCTCTGTGCCAAAATGCTGCTGGTATATCCTGATGGACACTCCAATAATGGCAAGGGGCACAGATACTCTTTGCTGGGCATTCCTGCAGGAAGAAGTTCCTTTCTGGAGCACTGACACCTTTCTCTGTGCCCTGAGCCATTGCCCCATTCCCATTTCCTCAGCATTTTGTCCAAGTTAGGAGGTATTTAAAACCACTGGGGGCTTGCAGTGAGCAGCCACAGCATGAAAGGACCCTGAGAGTCACCATGCCCAGGGATGGGAAGCACACCCCCAGCTCCAGACTTTTCTTCCCAGTCATTCTGCTGCTTCCCTTTAACAAAATGTTTGGGAGGAAGTAACCCCATCAATACCCAGATCTCTGCTGGGGCTTATAGCCATGACTTTAATAGAGCCACCCAAAAATGCCACGCTCCAGGCAGCTTCTTCTTCCACCTCTTTATAAACCAGTTTGGTTTCCACTTACCATTTCAGTCTGCAACAGAATGAGCAGCACCAAGAGTTTTTCTATTTGTTTGGATTTAACTTCTATTTTTTGGGGTACTATTATCTACAGTTACAACAGCTTAGTGTTTTGACAGTTTTTGTCACCAGAGTCAGCTGCAAGAATTTTAACGCCCATTTGAAGCTTACAATTTCTTCTAGTTTAGCTGCTCAATATTTAATAATCTCAGGGAAAGAAAAAAAAAGAGCCCACCAATAAAAGAACTAGGATTAAGACTGGAAATCCATGTCAGCTACTTGAAGGACATCTATTTAGAGGAAAGAGACTTCTATGAAGTGAGAAAACACCAATTTAAAGTTGCACATCATAAAGCATGGATTTATGACAGTATAGTCAAGGTGGTTTCCTTCACAGCCCTGGACTCCCTTCCCCAGAAGGCAACAACCCCCTTAGAGGGCAACAATCATTTTCACTCAAGGAAAACATCCCTGGAAATGACGCGAACCATTCTGTAGCTGGAATTAGTTCTTCAGTCCAGGATGAATTCCAAGGTCACAGCAGGGCATGGCACACACCACCAGCACCTCTTGTCACTCCAACTCACACACCAGCAGGGTGAAGGCACTAAAACACACAATCAAGGAGACTTCCAGTCAAGAAAAGCCATCAGGTGCAGAGCAGAATGAGGCATGCAAGCTTCAGTGCCATAAAACTTGGGTTCAAAGATGAATGAACCACACAAAGCACAGAAATTAAGCCAAACAGGAAAGTTTCTGAAGAATCTCTTCCCTTTCTGAGATGAACTAATTTGTTTGAGCTGCCTGGTGTATGCTAATTTAATAGGATGCTATTGCAGTCTGTTCTGAGACAGTGATGCATGGATGCTAAAAAAGGAAACTGGCCCAGCTCAGATCCCCAGTCATGTTTGTTATTACAGTCATCTTCTTTCTTGAACTGTTTGCTCCTTTCTGATTAATCCTGACCTCTATTAGAAAGGGAAGTATTGTCTTTAAAGGCCTATTACATTTACATTACATCCTCTGTGGCAATCACAGTAAAGCTATCAAGAAAAACATAGTTTCTCTGTGCTGAGATCTTCCTTCCATTATATGCTTCACAAATGAGCTGTTAGGCAGGTTGTTTTCCCCACTGATGATCACTTTCTTTCCAAAGTGAATATTTAAGTACCTTTTTTACCACTTTCATCTTATGAGTCAAAAGGAGCTCATCGTCTCCCAGGATTTATCTGATGGCAGCATTCTCACAAGAAATTAACCTTTTTTCTTCTAGTAATGACCTCAAACCTTTCTAAAGGCATAAGTGATCTCCATATCTTTTTTTCCTAAAGCATTTCCCTATTTTAACACTCATATGCATTTCTGGAGATCTTAATCTGGCCATATAAAGTAGATTACACCAATTTGAAAAAGCCTGGTTCTTCTTATTTCTCCACATGGAAACTCAAGAAAAGTTTATGTAACCAATTATGGAATCAATTATGGAACAAGTAGATGATATTGTAGCAAAGCAAAGCCAGGCAGACACTGTAATGTTGCTTCCAACAATTCCTACATTCCTTCTACAGAAGTCTATAGTGAGGTGGAACTATCCACTGCCTAAAGATCAAATAATTTTTCAGCTGTGACTAATCCATGGGAAACTCCCATTTAGCCAAGAGTTTCACCTAAAGGTGTCTGGAACTCCACAAATCCAAGATGCAAAAGTCTGCTCAAGTGGCTTTTCTATCTCTACAAAATAAAGCCACAGTGAGTTCTGGTAGCCTTCCCCAGTGATCAGAGGTAAATGATTATATCACTTGGCTGTGATTTTCAAACTCTGCCTTTCATGAACTGCTCTGCCCATTCCACAGGTGAGGGACTTGAGGAACAGGAACTCCATCGACTGATGTGGCACCTGGGGGCACGGTTTGCTGGTGAAGATGGCAGCATTAACAGCTGGATTCAGTGGTCTTGGAGATCATTTCCAACTTTAACAACTCTGTGGTTTTTATTTAACTTAATTACTTAAAAGCTGGGAGCTTTGCATCATCTGAAAGTGCATATTCCTGTTGTACTTTGAAAAGCATCTCGGGCAGATGCCTACATCCTACCCAAAATTAATGACAGCACACTCTGTGTCTGTAGGATCCTTAAACCTTGTCAGCCAAAAACCCCCTGCTCTGTTTGCTGCACAACTTTGGTCACAGAGATCACCTGAGATGACCAAACTTTAGTGCAGATGATCAGAGTATGGCTCCTGCCCATTCTACGGACAAATTTAGATTAGATAACTGCACCATGAAACCAGTGCACATCTCCTAGCATCTGCCTTTTCCACTCTAATCCTTCAGATCCAGTGTAGAGCCCCAGTCAGGAAGCACCTCCATGAACGTGATGAGCAGCCATGGAAAGAGGAGGCCACAGAGTTCAGAACTGTCACCAGCACAGCTGAACAGCCCCCATTGTCCAAGAGCCCTTCTGTTCCTCTGTGAAACTCTAATTGGCTTGTTCTCATCCTGTTGTCTCAGCCAGTCCTGCATATCCATTTTAAATATCTGGACTAAAAATGATGTACATTTTGTATCCTTGTCCACTCCAAGTTGCAGATTAGAATAAAAAAAAAAAAAAAAAAAAAAAAGAGAGAGAGAAAGAAGAAGAAAGAGGGAGCGAAAAA